>JASKGM010080140.1:0-14787 GCA_034509205.1 Ceratonia siliqua | reverse complement strand
ATCATAATATTCTTTATTTTAAAAACTATAAAAAGAGATAATTAGAAGTTATTAAATAATTATGCACCAATATTTCTTGTTTAAGTTAAAATTTTATATGCAAGACATCGAGACACCAAAAAAATGTGATCATATTTAAATATTACAATTAAAAAAATTAAGAAATAAAAAAAAAGTCTGTGGGGACAATATAAGGGTGGTGGTGTCATGCCCTAAAATTAGAGCACATGACTGATATAGGAATGCTATCACCTAGGTAACACCCTACAAGTCAATACTGACATATATGTAGTTAAAATGAAAGAAGACTCAAATTACAGTTTAATCTTGCACAAGGAAAATAAAGTTGGGGAGAGTTCATAAAACTTTTGACACGATCTTTGATAAAACTTCAACATTTCCAAAATACAATTAGAACATCAACAAAGTGGACAAGCCCACCATAACATGTAAAATAGGTCTCTGTGGCCAAAACTCAAAGAATAACATAACACATCTACATATTACAACACCCCATTCCCAACTATCCAACAACATCAATTGTTGCTCCATTTGTCTTCCAAGGAAGGCTTGAGAATTCATCTGCGGGAATCTTGCAATTTAACTGGGGAAAAATATAAAGGGGTAAGTCATATAGACTCAGTGAGTTAAAAAGTCCTACCAAAGGATGCAAGCTTTTCCTAGAAGGTAATAAAATTTCCATATAGGTGTTCAATTAGATTAATAATTAAGATGTTTTACTCTGAATTCCGTTATGTACAAACTTCTGGGTAGGGAAAATAGATTCTCAACTTCCTTATGTAAGTTTTAGGGGAGATCGTGTCAAAATTTTTATAAACTCTCCCCAACTTTATTTTCCTTGCACAAGATTAAATTGTAATATAAATATTCCTTCATTTTAATTACATATGCATCGGTAAAGGCTTGTAGGATGTTATCTATGTAATAGCATTTCTAGGCCTATCACCTGCTCTAAATTTGGAGCATGACTGTGGGGATAAAATTTTGGTATAAGGTGTTGGGACATGGGAGTTTCCCACTCCTTATCTAGACTTCCAAAAAAAAAAAAACTGCTTAATCTATGTTGTCAATATGATTGACAGCACATGTTAAGATTTAGAAAAATTCAACATATGTGTCATCAAGATCATTCTTGACACAAGGTTACTAGAACAAAGGATAAATGTGAAGCTGAAGTGGCATAGAATGGTATAGTGTGAAAAATAAGTTTAAAAGTGTGTTAGTTTGGGAAATTATTTTTATTTATTTGGGGATGAAAAAGCCCAAGCTTGTCTCATGCATGTGATGTTTCTTTAAGAAGTTTTTATATTTATAGTAATGATACTAACTTGCAAAAATGTAGTATGAATTCTATCATGGCTAAATTAACTACGATAATGTCGTAAGAAATGTCACGGCACCCTCTTTAGTCACTTGTTAGTTAAAATGTGGCAGCAATTGTTTCGTGACAGAGGTTTAGGTAGGGGTCGAGTCAAAGTCAAAACATGACACTTGGCCTGATACAATTAAATAGAAAAAGTTGCACCTTGACTAACAGCTATACCTTTTGGTCTAGTGATAAGCGCTCAATCCAACAATTGGTCTCAGAGCCGAGGTTGCATATTCAATTTCCAATGGAGTTAATTGCTAAGGGGAAGATTGTTGACCCAGGTAAAGGTCGAGTTACAGTCAAAATGTAGTGCTTGGACTGATACGATTAAATAGAAAATGTTGATGTCAATCTGATATTTTTTTTATAAGTGTACTTATTTTTTATGGAGGATAAAAAATGAACAATGCATGATACTATATAAAAATTTAGTGTCTATCGAATATTATATGAAATTTGATGTCCTATTAAGCATGAAATATCTTTTTCAAAAAAATTATGTAACAAAATCCTTTCAATTTATCCAGCTTGTCGTTTACCCTACCTATTTTTTTGGGTCAAAACGTCCTTTATTTTTATTACACAACTTTATATACCATATATAAAATTTGCAAATTGTGGTAATATAACAATTGACAATCTTTTAGATTTTAAGTAAAATGACATTTGGTTTTTATGAATGCGTGAAAAAATCAATTTACTCTTAATATTAATTTTGATAGATAAATAAAAAATAAGGATAACATTTTTATAAACTTTTATAAAAGCACTAAGTGTCATTTTATAAATTAAAAAGATATTAAGTGTTATATTATCAAATCTTAAGAGAAAAGTTATTGATAATTTATTTTTGGCTTAATTATATTTTTGATCTCTTTAATTTTCTAAAATTATAGTTTTGATATCCTAGTTTTATCTTGAACAATATGGTCACCTAATTTTATCAAAGTTGTAGTTTTGGTCCGTCGTGATAAAATTAGAGAAACCAAAATTATAATTTTATTATAATTTTGATAAAACTAGAAAGACCATATTATTCTTAATGAATTAAAAAAACTATATTATTTATGACAAAATAAAAAATAAAAAATATAACATACAAACTAAATTATGAAAAATACAATTAAGTTTTTATTTTTTTAATTATAATAAACAAGACTAGTAAACGGAAGAACACCCATCTGAACCCCCTCTAGTAACTTAAGTCGTGATTAATGGCGAGGCGTGGATCTCGTCCGATTTTCCCCTTTCTCCGTCAAAAACTGTACTATAAGTTATGAAACACTTGTCGTTTTAAAAATTCCAAAAGCATGGTAAGTAACAAAGCACAATCTCCAATATATATAACTACGACTCTTTGAAAAGACTGAAGTGGTGGGTAGTTTACATGACTAAATTTATTATATGACATAAAAAACATCTCTTGTTAAAGATTTGATCAAGACCAACAGGAAGCTAGACTTATTGCAAATACACTGAAGTTTCCAATTCACAAAAGTTTGTCAAGGTTCACACCCAGAACCTTCCTCTTACCAAATTTCCAACTTAGCAAAGGATGGACAAGGGATTTACACAAGTTATCTAAAATAGATACCCAAATAGTTAACTCCATGAATCTGAAGGAAATATTTGCAGTAACCAAGTGAGTTAGTTAAAACTCATGAACGTACATAACAGCTGGTTTCCATATTATTTTTATTGGATTTTAACTAACAAAATTTAATTTGTAATATATAGATGGTGCAAAGACCTAGGTTTGGTCAAGGAGTTGAAGTTTGCCAGAAATGAACCTGTTTAATGGTACATGTGGCCCATGGCATGCCTCTCAGATCCATGCCTTTCAGAGGAAAGGATTGAACTCACAAAACCCTTGTCCTTAGTCTACATAATTGATGATATTTTTGATGTTTATGGAAGAATGGATGAACTCACTCTCTTTGTAGATGCTGTCAACAGGTAACTTATGTTCTCTAATCTCTGTGTACATGCATCACTAAGTAAAAAGAAAAAAAGAAGAAATAATTGAAGAGACATACTCCTTTTCAATATCTTATGAGCACAAATCTATGACTGTAGATGGGATTTGGCAGCCACTGAGCAATTACCATACCACATGAAAGCATGCTTCAAGGCTCTTTATGACATTACCAATGAGTTCGTCAACAAGGTCCAAAACAAACATGGATTGAATCCTATAGATACCTTAATCAAATCGGTAAAATCTCGAAACTAAGTACATGTTTTGGTCTATGAAGAATTCATTTTTATTTGACAATTAAGGGCGTTTGTTGCAGTGGGTGAGACTGTGCAAAGCTTTCATGGAAGAAGCAAAATGGTTTAATTCAGGGCATTTACCAGAGGCTGAGGAATACTTGAAGAATGGGATTGTCAGCTCAGGGGTGCAAGTGGCACTTGTGCACACATTCTTTCTCTTGGGTGGGGGCATAACCAAGGAAACTGTGGCTCTCATTGAAGACATTCCACGCCTCGTATCTTCAACAGCCACAATTCTAAGGCTGTGTGATGACTTAGAAGGTGACAAGGTACGTAGTTATAAATCACCCACTTGAGTATTTTAGGACCACACATAATGGAATTTGGACAACCTTATTTGTTTTTGTTATTACAACATTTTAATTGATGCAGGACGATAATGAAGCCGGTAATGATGGGTCCTATTTGAACTGCTATATGAAGGACCACCCAGAAGTTTCTGAGGAAGAGACAAGAAAGCATATTAGACAAAAGATTTCAGGTCCATGGAAACGACTGAACAAAGAATGCCTGACCCCAACAAACCCATTTCCAAAATCTTTTGCTAAAGTTTGTCTAAATGATCCTATGATGGTGCCTCTAATGTACAGTCATGACAGCTATAGCTCCTCCAGGTGCATGTGAGGTCTTCGCTTTATAGTGATGGTATCGTGCAGAGTATATCTTACATATATAGGATGCATTAATTTGGAATCAAATTCTCGCAAGGTGTTGCTTTTATCCAAAGCCAGTGGGGTCACTTATTCTATAAAATAATAACCATAATAATAATTAGTTTGTTGACATATACGTTTTAAATAAAAATTTAATTATTTAAATTTTAAGTATTCACTATCTCTTCAAAAAATAAAAAATATAGTATAAAAATAATATTCGCTAACTACTCATTATATTTAAAAAAAAAAAAGGAGAAATTTTAAAAGGTGATATAAGAATGATAATGATAAATTTAGTCTAATGGTCTAACTCCAAACATACATATACATATACATATATATATATATATATATATATATGTAGCACTGTCAAAATGAACTGACTTTACCTGACTCTCCTCGGGTCACAAGAAAAATAATGAGTCGGGGCCGAACTTGGTCCTTTTTTATGTGGCTTCTATTTAAAGGCCCTAACCCGGCCCTATAGGGTTTAAGGCCTAAGTGAGCTCATATGGGCTTAATTAAGAAAATTAACAAAAAATAATAGAATACACAAAAATTAAATCATAAAAGTCAACAAAAACATATTATAAATTATTCAAAACAAGTATATATCAAGAAAAATAAATTACTCATAATAAACAACAAATACGAATTAAATAATAATATCATAAAATTATCCTAACTCAACATTATAAATTAAAATATCTATCAAGTATCATCTTTAATAATGATATTTGAATCTATTATAGATGTTCCACCCATTTGGTCTTTTATATCATCATCATTTTCATTTATCATCTAAAAATAATGATATTTCTAATATTGTAACATATTCATATGCTACTTAAGATAAAAAAAATTATTAAAAAAATTCAAGAGGAGGGCCGAGCCTAACCCGATGAAGGTTAAGCCCGAATAGGCCCAACCCTTTCCGCTTAAATTCGAGTATTGTAAATCAAAGCCCTAACCCTACCCAAACTCTACAAAAATAAATTGGCCCGTCGAGTCGGGTTCAAAATTTACAGTGCTACATACATACTATTATAAATAATAATAATAATAATAATAATAATACATTGTAAAAATAAAATATTTTATTATTATTTAATTTTTCCTCTATGAATTTTTATATATTGAAATTGATATATTAAAATTTTATTAAAAATAATATCAAGTATATCTTTACCTTTATAAAATACTAAACACATTAAAAATTTGATCACCTATTCGATTGCATCAATTAATTTTTACAGTTTATTACATAGAAGTATTTTTTTCACGCTTGCAATTGCTATTAGTAAAATTAGTACTAACTTCAAAAGCAGATTTGGTTAAGTAATATGCATTTTTGTGAGTAAAAATTTTCTTTTTTTTCAATTAAAATAAGTGGAGATAAATAGGCATGTGTCATTATTCCAATTTCATACAATAATGATTTAATAAAATAAATGAGCTTATACTAAAAATAAATAAATAAGTATGTTGGTATCATATTGTTGTGAGGCACTTGATTTAAATACCATTAATTTAAATTTCTAAGTGGGGTAGCAAACCCATTATCATCGTTTATAATTAAATTAAGATATATACACATAAAAAAAAAGATATATAAAAATTTAATCCAAGTGGGGTGACTTGACCCCACTTATAAAGAGTTAGATCCGCCACTGTCCAAAGCGAACGATCACCCTGGTCTTTGTTTTCAGGTCGGAGCTCTGTCAAAGGCTGTTCGAGCTTAATGAATGGAGATCATATTTCTGTTGAATGGAAGGTGTTAATTTTGATATCATACTACAACTAAACAATTTCAGAGAGGTTCAATGGTTGCTGACCTTTACCTTACCCGAAGCTTCTTATCCTTTTGTATAGACAATTCCCCCATCTCTCTGAGTGATTTTATCGAGTTGGTATTGTAACATTCAAACTCTTATTTAATATAATTTATAAAAAATAATTTATAGAATTTTGTATTTTTTAAAAGTAATTTAAATACCTTTTATTTATTATAATTTTTAAAAAGAGAAAAAATAATTTTTGATTACATGAATAATAAAACATATCTAGTGAGAGATGAGAAGAATCAATAACTATTAAATCAGTAATTAATAATTGGGATTAAATAAATTCAAGTAATAACTATTCATGATTTTTTAAAAACAAAATCTCCTAATTTTAACATCAATTAGATTTGTTTTATTATTCATTTAAGAGTAATTATTGACTCCTCTCACATCTCAATTATTATTGACTCCTCACCTCTTACATAAAATTCAAGAGGTGATCTTATGTAAAAGGTGAGAGGAGTCAATATTCACTTTTAGGTAAATAATTGACAGTTGAGATTAAAGCAAACCAAATAATAATTACTCATGATTTTTAAAAAGCAAAATTCCTTGTTTTAGTATCAACTAAGAATCTCAGTCGTCATTTATTGATCACTCCTCTTACCTCTCACATAAAATCACTCTTCTCATGTTTTATATATATATATTAGTAATGACACGTCGTATTTTATATTTAAGGCTAAAGTATAATTTAGTTCCTTAACTTTTTAATAAGTTCTAAGTTTATCTCTTAATTTTTTTTATTCCATTAATATCGTACAATTCACACAATATCACCATGTCTGTCTCTAAGTCTAACTTTGTTAACTCCACTTATAAAAAAAAATTAAAAAAAAAAAGCTTAATTGACACCCAAATGATAAATTACTGCCAACGTGGACTTGTAATTATCTTATAATCAGTTGAATTGGCAGGTAATGAAGCTAAGTGGTTGAGAAACCTCTTAGTAGATATACAGTTGGGTATGAGATCAACTCCTTCTATGTCCTTACACTATGATTACCAAGCGGCAATAGCTATTGCTAAAAATAAAACCTTTAATGGTAAAAACAAACACATTTATTTGAGACATGATGTTGTGAAGCAACTGCAAATAGATGGAATTATATCCATTGATTATGTAAAGTCTTTTGTGAATTTAGGCGATTCTCTGACTAAACCATTAGGGAGAAAATTAATTTTTGAAACACTGAGGGGAATGAGATTATTGCCAATTTGAGATATCAACTATGATGATAACCTAACATATGTGATTGGCGAACCCATGAAGTAGGTTCATATGGGAAATAACAAGTCATTAGTTGATTCTGGTTAACACTATAAATTATTAAAGTCCTTTCCTATGGTGTGTGATTAGTGCTAAACTGCAATGATAAGTGAAGATGAATTAATCTCTTAATGGTTTTTAGCTTAATTACAGTTTTGATCCCTCTAGTTTGCAAAGGTTGCACTTCTGGTCTCGTTACTTTTAGCCTGAATAATTTGGTTCCCATAGTTTCATAAAAGTTGCACTTTTGGTCCATCCGTTATCTTTCCATCCAATGTTTAACAGAAATGCTGACATAGCCCTTCAAAAATGCCAACTAAACTCCAAAAATGACACATCACCCATTAAAAATGACACATCAACCCTCCACATAACTCCAATTTCCATGTCAGCCCAATCCCCAAATTTCCCTCCCCCCTCTGAAAACGAGCAGTCATTCATTCAATTCAAGACTTTTGGTTCACGCACATGTTCCTTCAGATTCACACCCATGGCTGGCATCGTTCATTGGCGCTCCAATCTCCGGCGTTGTTGCTTTTCTCGGTGACCATCCCCCTGGGTGGGTTTTGTTTTCATTGGTGCTCTCTAGTTTTGTGTTTATGTTAGGTCTTTGCAATGAGTGATGGAGGCAGGTGGGTGAGCATAATCTGCTTGGTCTTTTCAGAGGAAATTACCAGATCATCAGCACAATGGAGAGGCTTAAATATAAGGTTTGGTTATCATTTTTTGAGAGCCTGGTTGTTTAATTATTTTATGAATTGAATTCAATAGTATTCCATTTTTCTTATTTCCTTTAATTTTCCAATATGGGTTGGTTAAAACTTATTGGTAGATATTCTTATTAATAACGCACACCAGGTGAATGGTTGCCTCTCAAAAATTTGTTTGACTTATTGGTAGATATAAATTTTTTTCCATTCATTTTTTCAATTTTTATTTGTAATTATGTACTAATCCATTAAATATCTCCTATCAGTATTTTTGTTTCAATCTTTTGTTTACTATAATTATATGACTATTTTGTTTCCTTTTTGAACTTAGAAATCTTAAGAATTTGATTACCTAATAAAGGGGAAGGATCCCCCTCCCACAATTTTTGTCAAAAAAAGGAGCAAGGATTTGCACTGTGATGTTTAGGATCTACAGTGTAAAATTGAGGGATCTCATGTTAGTCTTAGAGAGGAGCTGGTAGTATGTCAAAATATTGACATGCTAAAGTACCATTAGTTGAAAAATTCTTTAATTTTGCTTTGTTTTTGTGGTTATCATAATGCTCCCTCAATAAGTGAATATGTGCAGACATGAACTTCCCCCTTTTTTACTGTGCACAGTTGAATGCAATAAAAATGATATCACACAGGTGCAAAATCATATGCATGAACACCATGCTCTAACAACCCAGTATAGACAATAAAGCACACAAAGAACACAAACTTGAAATAATGCAAAGAAACTGATGTAGAACTGAGGGAGATAACATGTGGAAATTATTGTAAGCCCTCAATAGCAACAGGGTAAGCATCCAAAGAAGCCTTCAAGTCATCAATGTAGATGGTTCACTCCAGTCAGTATATTAGTGTCAACCAGGAAATATCAGAAAAGTTGAAGTTATTTTTAATCTTAGCTATTCTATAGCTCCTCTTAGCTATGGAAGCAAATTGCTATGAAGAATATAAGTAGTATACTCTAATGTAATCAAGTATGTTACTAGGACATTTAAATGTGAAGATCAGCAAATGGCTTCTATTCCCTGATTTTGTCAAGTTTTATTTTTTGGCTTGTAAGATTGTAGTTAGGCACTTAATTCTGATATGCCCTAACACCTAATAATTTCTATATGCTAATGGATAGGAATTGGATATATACTTACAGCAAGCTAGTGTTGTCCAAGTGTATTGATGCTAATGATAGTGATTAATTCCTTGCACTTAAAGTTGACAAGGAAATGTCTTGAAGCGCATTTTGTTTAAAGTCTATATATTATTAGTTAATTTGATCACTATGTAGCATTCATCTGATAATCACAGTTAAACTTGCTATGAATCTCTCTTTATTCACCAGCTAATTGTAGGCAGTTTTAAGCAAAACATCAGCAACAACATCAAAAGCAAGCTCTCTGCTGGATCTTCTACTGCTGCCGATATGCTCGGTAATCTAGATTCAATAAGGGTTCCCTTACAAATTCCTAAAATCTGGACTTATGCCGACAACTAATGGATTACCAGATAATGTGATTCCCGTTAAAACTAATGGATTACCAGATAACGTCATTCCTGCAACATCTAATGGATTACCGGATAATGTCACTTCTGCAACAACTAATGGAGTACCAAATAATTTAATTGCTATGAATCAGAATATGAAGCTATGTAAAACAACTACTTTCAGGCTTGTAGTTATGACAAAGTTTCATTCAATGTAAATGCATCCCAGAGTTTCTTGATCATGCTACCTCAGAAGTTTCTAGGAGTTGCCCTTAGATCATTCAAGTTATTTATGTATCTCAGCACCTCACATTTATGGCATACTGTTGTTTTAATATTTGCATTGGACTTACAGTGTATAACATACCTTGATTCCTAAATTAATTGTTTGACCTTTAACAAATGTGACTAAGATGATATTTAACAGTTGATATCTTTATGCAAGTGACTGAGATGTTATTTAACAGTTGATATCCATGTAAGTGACTGAGATGCTATTTAATAGTTGATATCCATGTAAGTGACTGAGATGCTGTATTTTAGACAGGAATCTGGTGTCCACACAATGTGACTAAGATGCATTATTGAGAAACTACAGTAGTCTAATTAAGATGGATTATTGGTAAACTACAATACTCTAAGAAACTCCAAAGTCATACAACATCACATTATATGTTCCAAAAATGAAGGACTTGTGAGAAAACAAAACATAAAATGACTATTTTGGGATGTTCATATTTGGTGCATATGGTCATAAGCCCACTTTTATGCATCCACTTTATTATGAGACATTCCAAAACAACATAAACAGACATCAGTTATAAACAAATGAGATAATAAGATACTAAAGTGAACACAGGTAAACAAAAGTGGTCATTTACAAACTGTGATTACAAACTGTCATTGTCATTTACATCCACATCATTGTTTACAAATTGTCATTGTTAGCAAACACAAGTAAACAAAAGTGGTGATTACAACCTGTCATTGTGCTTACAAACACAAGTGGTGATTACAACATGTCATTGTGCTTACAAACACAAGTGGTGATTACAAAATGTCATTGTGATTACTAACACAAGTAAACACATGTCAAAAGTATTTTTATAATAGTGATTCATACTACAAGGCTTTATTTGCATGTAAAAGTAATTCTCCAATAGTCAATCAAACAACTAGGCTTCATTGCCACATTGGCTACTGCTTCCCATTTGCGACTATTGGCTAGCAACTATCTTTGCAAACCTTTTTCTGCCATCTTCACTTGTTGCCCTTAATGTTTCTTGTGTTACACTGGACTACCTTGCAGGTTTACTGCTTTAAACAGTTGTTTGACTGCTTTAGCCAGTGGGTTGACTACTTTGCCTTCTCTGTAGCTGCCACATATTAAGGAAATACAATGAGTTTATTTCATAAAGACACAAGGACCAATGGGAAAATTTATTTGACTGTGGAACTTATATTTGTGTTGCCTCCCTTAGGAATTAACCTGTCAGTCTGGTCCTTAACCTTGCGGATTCTTATATTATGACCTAAATGTCCACATCTATGACACTTAACAGTAATATTCTATCTTCTGAGCTTGTAAGGGGCTTCCTACTCTCTCTGTTCACTTGAATGTAGACAGTTGACGCTTCATTGCTTCTCTTGAGTTCCTCAGCATAACTCTAAAGGTTCCTATGTTGATCACTTAGTGATCCTTCAAGAATGTCAACTGCCTTCCTCTTCGCTCTATATGTTGCCATTTAGACAATTTAAGATTCCAATTCGTTTAGGCTTTTGCAACGATTGTCTTTGTCTTGCAGTTAGGATTGTCTCTAATTTTGTCAATGAGCTTCTTAGCGATAAATTTTGGTTTTTCCTGTCTATTCTTAAATTTTCTGGGATAATCATGCTCATTCTTCAAGGTCTTCACTTGGAATTGATCACTTTCCTTACTAATCCTTAGGTACCATGGGCACCCTTCTCTACACTACACCCCAATTCTGTTGGTATCGTTCTTCACAAACTTCAAATTCGCACTTTAGGTAATTGCATATTCTTTGACTGCTTCTTTTGCTTCAGTCAAAGAAGGAAATTGTATTCCAAGCTCAAACTACATTACGGAAGAATTTGAGGGCATTTTAAATCTAGAAAATATGTTTCTTGAATATTTTTCGTCATCACTTCATTTTGGTGTGCTCATCCCATCTGATTCCTCTTCACTTTCCTCAGGGTTGAATTGAGGCTTACTACTTTAGGGATGCCCATCCATTGGTAACATTAATGCCCACCCCATGTTCTCAGTATAATCACTTTTATCACTACCCTCTACTTCAATGTCCTCCTTATCATCTACATTTTCCATCTCACCCTCCTCAACATCAACCTCTTCATTTTCATTTTCCTCACCACCTCCCTCTACCTCCTCCCTCTCACCCTCTTCAACATCAACCTCTTTATTTTCACTTTCATTTTCATTTTCCTCACCTCCTCCCTCTACTTCCCCCCTCTCAACCACTTGAACATCAACCTCTTCATTTGTATTTTCCTCACCACCTCCCTCTTCCTCTTCACTATCACCCTCTTCAACTTCAATAGCAACCTCTACCTCAACCTCAACCTACTCATTCCTTCCAACCTCATTGTCTTCATCATCTAACACAATAGTTGGAGTATCAATGTGGTGCTCAATATATAACTCCAGCTTAGTGAATCCTTTCGCATCCTTAATCAACTCATGAATATGTAAATCAATTTGCAAACGCATTAATCCTTCATCTAATGACCAGCTTAGAACCCTATACCATATATCCTTATATGTCAAATACCCTATATCCTTCACTATTTTCACTATTTCTATAACTAAAATTTGATCACGGTCAATTCAATGGAAATTGTATATTTGGCCTCCAACATACTGAACAGTGGGTTCTCTTTCCAATCAGCCACCATGATAAAAAATAAATTTCACCTCCTCTGTCACAGTGGGTCTAGCAATAGAAACAATATTACAAATTTAATGTCAATGTCTCATTTGAACACACCCAAAACACATATCACATGTAAACAATAACTTATTCATTATATGCTTAGTATCAACTAGATAAAATTACGTTATTATAAAACTCCTTGAAAACACAAAATTACATATGTCACAGTAGAAAGTAATAAACAATTGTTATATATTAAGTGATATATCGTTATCATTTGAACAAATTACATGTAATAACAAATAATGATATACTAAGTGATATATAGTTATAATTTGAAACTTCAAAATTCATATATACTTTATCTCTTTATTTTTAATTATAAAATTAATTAAAACTAGTGTATAACTAGTGCATATCTTAACACTGTCAATGTTGTGAAGGGCTTCAACTACTTTAACTAAACCCCATGACTTATGCACTACCAGTAGAATCCATAAAGTAGGGGACCCACAAAATACAATTAGAGGACCACAAATGAGATTTGTGTGTGAAGGACCACTTAGTTTTATTAGCAAATCTTAATAATTAGGGGACCACAAAATTAAAAAAAAAAAAATATATATATATATATATATATAATTTATGTGTGAAAGACCACTTACATGAAAGTATATGAACTTTGTCTAGCCATTTTGTTGTGTGGGTGAGGGACAAATTTTCAGCTATGTATCTGAAATCCAAAGGGAATATTAGATGACAATATAAAAAGCAAGCATAAAAACAACAAGACAATAATAAAAGCAAAATTCCAATACAGAGCAGACAATAATGCATAATAGCAAGCATAAAAATGACAATGGAGGTGGGCCACCATCTGAAAAAGAGGACCATTAAAATACCTATTCATCTTTTTTTTTTGTATGAAAAGGGACAACCAAACAAAACATTGACTTAGCTCACTAGCCATATGAACTCGAAACAGTGACCCTCAATGATGGACACAGTAGAAAAAGCACGCAATGCTAGCGGTGATGGTTGATGGGAAAGATGTCGATGGTCTACACCAATGGTTCACGCGACTTAGCCACTTTCGAACAACTACAAACTTTGAAACTTCACAATAATGGACACAATACTCTTAGAACAAATTGAGGTAAGAAATTAAGGGAATTGGGAAAAAATTGGGGATTGAGGTGGTGTTATGATGTGGCAAATTGGAGGATGATATGGCAAAATCTTTATAGATGTATAATTTTAAGCATTCTACGTGGATTTTTTCAGTTGCCACGTTAGCAATAAAAGTTAGGAAATGGATAGAAAGTTAACAGTGAGACTAAGGTTGCAACGTTTTTCAAACTTTAAGGACCATATTGTTCATGCTTAAAGTTAAAGGACCAAAATTGCAACTATCCCAAACTAGAGGGATCAAAACTGCATTTAAGCCATGATTTTTATATCCCTTATGTTTGGTGTACTAGTTACAGTGTACACTTGATGAAATCACCTATATTAGTGTGGAGTGGAGCCGTTCCTATGAGAATTGTAGCAAAGTCTCTAGAGCACTCATGAATACCTAGGTAAGCACATGGCCTATTAGCTCAAAACTACGATGAACAGTAGAAATTGTTAGGGTGAAATGTGAATAATGAGAGATTAAATTTACCATTAAGAGTTTATGGTTCATAGATGCTAAAAGCTTCACCATTGACTCTATAAGTTGTCTTTCATTTATTCTAGGTCTGGGTCATAGTCCAAAAGGTACCATATTCAATGTATTTACACTCATGTTATAAATCCAGTAGGAAATTCTCATTTCTTAAACTTTTGAAATATGTGGAGGATCGTTGTGAAAAGTTGTATTTCAAAAGGCTTTTTTTATTATTTCTTTTCCACTTAACAAGAGTTAGTGGAAATTATCTCCATCCTTCACGTGAACAAAAAGTACAAACATAAAACCATAAAATAATAAAAAGCAAGGTAAGTACTTGAAGCACAAAGACTTGTAAGATAAGGTACAAAGAGGCATGTGTTTTCATGCACTTAATGGGGTGGAGGAAAAATTTTATTAGACTGGTGTAGTAAGATCTACTATTGTCACAACGTGACGGCGGGGGAAACAGCCATCATTTTATGACTTAGAGGCACGTGAGGGAAACGCAGAGAAAATTTGGAGTCGCCACCAATTAATTAGAAGGATAATTGGGATCCTAAAAAGAAAGGAAAACTGGCCCTCG
>JASKGM010080129.1:0-14790 GCA_034509205.1 Ceratonia siliqua | reverse complement strand
CTCAATCGGGTAAATAGCTTGAATCGGGCCGGGCCAGGTTGGCTTGGTTAGCCCGGCGGGCCAACCAGAAATATATTAAATGTATAATTTTGTCATTAGTTACAAAGATGTAGTTGTAGCCTAGTGGTTGGAACATTTTATTTTAATCATGGAGACATGGGTTCAAATCCTAACATTCACACTACATAGAATTTTTTTTTTTACTTTTTCTAGTTATTCCTCTTAAACTTGTTTTTTTTTTTTTTTTTATATTTTGCTTCTCAAACATTATAATACTTTGAATGTCTTTTTGATAATAATTTTATTATAGAACCATATTTAATAAAATATTATTTTAATATTTATTATAAAATGAAAAGGGATATCCACAAATTCACATTTCATCATTTGCTATGTTATATATAAGACGGTAATTAAATTATTTTCAACGCAAAAATGCTTTCAATTTCGTATCATTTTGATAAAAAACATGCACTGTATTTATTTATGAAAAATCCAACACATAAATGAAAGAAAATAACAAAAGAAATCAATTTTTATTTATAAATTTGGGTTATTCACTAAATACAAGTAATCAAATTCCATCACCATAGTAAAAAATTTCTTAATTAGGAAACCAACGTTTCCAAGTTTAAATTTTTTTTCTAAACAAAAAGATTAAATTTATATTTGTTTACTTCTCCCAAGTCAAATATATTTCCTCCCAAGAGCATCTCCAATTAAGCTGTTGCAGTATGAAGCAAGGTTAGTAAACTCATATTGGAGTTCACTGCTTTCATGGCATCAAATCTTGGCTACTTTGCTAGGAACTTCAACCTAGCATATAACTTCAATAATTAGTAACATTTATTTATTCTAACATGAAAGTAATATATATATTTTTTACACAAGACTATAATGATAATTGATAAGTTAAACTTATATTTTTATAGAAAAAACATAATTTTTCGTCATCTAAGTTTGATAAGTCAAAAAGTATTGGGCTGACCCAAAGCCCGATGGGCTAGGATAGGGCCGGGCTAGACTGGCAAGTTCCCAGCCCAATACAAAACTAGGCCAGCCCAGCCCAGCCTAAATATGGTGGCTAGCCCGATGGGCCGGGCCAGGATGGGTTGGCCCGTTTGCCAGCTCTACCCACAAGAAGATCAACTTCACGGCCCTGACACACCATGCAAAACTATCATTAAGATAATAACCTATGACCTCAATAAAGAAAACAAAATACAGAGGTTCATTCATCACCTTTCACAAACCTTCCCTCAAAACAAAGAAATATAATAAAGGTAAAATGCAAAGGAGAAATATTTTCATATACCTGCGAGAATAGTCATGTGGAGCTTTTCCATGATTGTTATCCGATTTGTCTAAAGCTTGGCAAGCATTTTCAAGGTCACGGAGACCCATTCTTTCTTTGTCTAAAACTCACCAAAGCAGCAACCAAACAAAATGACCTTCAACCCACAATTTTACTACCCCTGGTTCACCCTCAAAACCATAACTTTCAAGTTACTACACCCTAAAAGAGATATAAATAAATAAATACACAGTTATATGCTCTGTGTAAGGAAACAATATCAACAAAAAGAGTTTGCATAAGCATATATGTTGCATACCTAAGAGCTTGTACAGATGAGTGGCGGACTGAGAGACCGATCCAACAATTTTAGAGGAAAACAGGTTTGAGACTGAAGCAAATTTAGATTCAAATTCAATGCTTCAACCTTGCGTCGAATGACATGATTTCCTTGCAAGTCGAGAGGAGTGGCGAACTGAGAGCTTCCATGGCGGGCAAGTGAGGAAGAGAGGACCATGTTGGAATGGGATGATCCATTTGGAAAGGGGAGAGAGCAACCTGTAAGAACCATTATTGGGAGGCAACCAGAATAGAGGGTTAGAGAGAGGAGCATACAATGGCGAGAATATTGAGGTGGTTGGGGTCGTTGACGTGAGAAAGGCTTGACCTTTGATGTTAATGTTATTAATTATAGCCTTGACGGACCTGAACACCACCATTGTTGAAGAATTCATGGAGCTAGAAGCATTCACCCACTATTCCCTTTCCTCCAATACTATTAGCAAAGAAAAACAATTTCCCTCCAATGCTCTTAGCAAAGGAAAAAAGGTTTCTCTTTATTATTGGAAAAGAAAAATAGTTTCCTCCAAGAGTAATAGCAGTATATATATATATATATATTTATTGTTGAAAATTTATTTAATAAATAAATTCAGAAAAATGTCTAAATTACTTTTACTTATGACATTAACCTCATTTGCATCTCTCTTAATGGAAAAAATTAACAATAAACTAGTAAATTCAATTATAGCTTGTTATTTTAATGCATTTTATATATTTGTTTGCCAATTAATAATATTTCACAAGATAGACTTTAAACCCATAATATTAAAGTTTACTAATACTTAGTGCATAAAAATATATCAATTGAACTAATGCTCTTATTAATAATATTTTTTAATATTTATTAATATTTATTAACAACGTTGATCCCATTCAAGTTGTGATGAGATTTATTAAAAAAAATAAGGCTATAAATTTATTTGAAGTACAAAACTAATTGCAAAAAATTGTATTCTTTATTACAATAACTATAGGACGAATAAATCACTCTTACCTATGACATTAACCGCATTTGCATCCCTCTTAACAAAAACAATTAACAAGAAATTAGTAAATTTAATTATAAATTGTTAATTTAATGCATTTTATGTATTTTTTGCCAATCAATAATATTTTAAGGATAGTTAGAGTTTGAACCCCTAATGCATTTTCTATATTAATATTTATTAACAAAGTTGTTCTCATTCAAGTTGTGAGGAGATTTATTATAACAATATGGTTATAAGTTTATTTAAAGTATGAAACTAATTGCAAAACATTGTATTCTTTATTATATTATTAGTTTAATAAAATGATTAGAAATAGAGGTAGGTGCAGAAATACCAAGCAACTGGTAATCAATATCATAACCAAATTAAATGTGTACCCATAAATAAAGGATTCATCCATGCTTTACATTAACGAAGAAATATCAATATGCAATGAATGCGGGAGGAGGGGGAATCCCTTGCACGATGAAGTCAGGAAGGAGAGTTGGTGGCATTGCCACATCGGGGCCATATGACTTTTTATCAATATGGAACTGACACGTCAACGTCAACGTCAACTTACATGTGTAGAATGCAGTAGCTGGTGGCTTAACTACATTATGTGTAAGTCCCCCAAGGAATGTTTAATTAATTATTCTTAACACTTTTTTTATATTTAAAAATTGTATTGTATTAGTTTTCTATTGATTGCCAATGATGTGAATTTATAATCACATTTCAATTTTTTCAACTAATTTTATAACTAAAATGCTTAAGATAATAACCTATTAATAAACTTATTTCTTCTATATCAAATGATCAAAATTGAAATATATAGTGATTACTAATTAGTGAGCCTTTGTGATTATTTTTTTTAAAATTCTTATAAAAAGCAAAGATATATCATTTGGCATTAGTAATTATCAAAGAGTTAAATTATTTAACAACCAATATTTAGAAAGCTCTTTCCAACTCCACCCAACATAAATCCCATAAGTTTAAAAATATTAATTTAAATAATATATTTTAAATACTAAAGTTCAAATATTCAATTTCTTATTAACGTTAAATTATTATTTATCAATAAAATAAATATAAGTATGAAAAGAGAACAACACCTTAAAAAGCCATAATAACATCCATTTTTTTCCTATACTCAAATTCTTCAACGAACATAAGGAACCTTCTCTTCTTATTAACTTATTTAAATGATAAAACAAATAGTTTCACTAGATGGACACAGTTTGCATGCTGACATAACTAATCTCAATATGAGGATCACTGCACATACTATTATAAGAATATGAATACTGTACATAGATCCTTGCAATTTATTTAATGCAAGTGAAGAATGGTGAGCATGTACTTATTTACACTTACAAAGTTGTCTTATATAGTACTTTCAGAAAATTAACAACTAACTGGCAAGTGTTGTTGAAACAGAAATGGTCTACTTCAATTTAATTTGGAACAAGTGTACCTTAGTATAATCAACACATTAATGAGGCTCAGTCGTGGACCAATTTATGAATGATCTCTTTCCATTATTTATGTTGATTTCCTTTAGCTGTGTTAAGAATTATAATACCCAACTAAGGATGGTAATACTCCTAATCAAGGGAACTCATGATTAGAATTTAGTATTCCCTCCAATGACAATGATATTTTCATTCAAGTTATATACGACATATTAGTACTGTGTTGTATCATGATGAACATAGTGCGGAATTG
This sequence comes from Ceratonia siliqua, assembly GCA_034509205.1. Classification (NCBI taxonomy): domain Eukaryota; kingdom Viridiplantae; phylum Streptophyta; class Magnoliopsida; order Fabales; family Fabaceae; genus Ceratonia; species Ceratonia siliqua. The sequence continues at coordinate 10,455 of JASKGM010080129.1, read as the reverse complement.
GTCATTAGCAAAGTGTCAACTTGGCATTTTATTCAAAAAGGTATTGTTTGCACTTTCATATGCTACAGATTGAGATACCACATACTCCTAAGTACAACTTTCTCGCTATTAGTCATAGGTAACATTGACATACCAAAACTCCTAAGTACAACTTTCATGAGTGCCTACAAATTGACAATTCTGAAGAAACAGTGGCTATAAATCTAATATAAGTTTTGCTGTGTTTTCCTTCCATGTTTTCCAAACCTTTCTGACTTCATCTAATTGATCACTTGGAATGCTTGAGTGCTTATCCAAATTTTCAACCTGAGCTGTCCAAGGAGAGTGTGATGAATCTAGGAACTTTGAAATTGGAGGCAACATACCAGATATGTAGAACTCATTAATTTCCTGAAGAATTTGTTCTGATTCAACCATAGATGACATTTTAGGCCTTAAAAGGTTTCCACCACTTGCTCTCATTTTGAATGTGTTTCCCCTCAAAATTAAAACTTCTGTTGGGGCAAGTGGGAGGATAATTTGTGAAAATTTGACCATTTCCAACCATTTTGCTTATCTGATGAGTCATTGAATCAGTGTTCATATGATTAATGTCAAATAACTGAAGCATTTAACTAAAAAAACAATTAGATACACTAAGATATTCTATTTCATCTGCACCAGATACTTACATTTTGAGCATAGATATAAGAGCTCCTTTGATCTTATTGATCTTATTCGAGGAATCATTATTTTACCTCTAATATTGGGATCAGCCCCATAATCCAAGAGAAGTAGGACACATTTGTTAGTGCTAAAATTGTGCTAGTGTATAATAGTGCAATATATGGGAGATAGGAGAGTTTGGAGATAGAAAACTAATAAATGTATTTTATTTATTTATCTTTCTTATTCAAGAAATAAGGAATTCAACAACCCTTTTACTTGACATTTAAAGGTGCTGAATGTGAGCATTTTATAGATGTTTTGGGAATTCCCTTTACGTCATTTCTTAGGTCATTAGGAATTTACTTTTACAAAATTCAACACTTGACATATATACTTTGTCTCCCATCCTTTACTCCATGTCCTTCTCATTTTGCATGTGCTCTTTTTTCTTTTTGCTACTAGAGTTACGTAGCTTACTCTAGAAAAATGGTAATCACATGTCAATACTCCTCCTTGATGCTCATTTTGTGAACTCCAAGTTGACTTCTAAAGAATTCAAATTTTACTTTTGATGATGCCTTTGTGAATATGTCAGCAATTTGGTCTTGACTGCTGCAATGCTTCAAGCAAATCTGTTTGAAGTTTTCTAATTCTCTAACAAAATGAAATTTAATCATGATATGTTTGGTTCTCGTGTGTTGGACTAGATTCTTAGCAATGGCAATTACATATTTGTCATCATAGTAAATCTTGGTAGAATCTTCTTGTATTTCTCCCATGTCTGAATCCAGCTTGATATACTATTGCATAAGCTACTATATACTCAGCCTCTATAATGGATTGAGCCATAGTTTCTTGTTTTTGTGACAGGCAAGAGAATACTCCACTGCTAATTGTAAATTTATAGCCAAATGTACTTTTCATATCATTAGGACAGCCAGCCCAATCACTATCTATAGACCCAATTAATTCCATGTCTTTTGTAGTAGTAATTTTGATTCCATAATTAATAGTTGCCTTGATATATTTGAGTACTCTTTTAACAGCTGTAAAATGATTATGGCTTGGTTTTTGCATAAATTTGGAAAGGAGACTAGTGGCATACATGATGTTAGGTCGTGTAGTTGTAAGATAGAGTAAGGCTACCTACTAAGCTTTTGTATTACCTTTATTTGCTTTATATGAGCCATCTTCCCTTGACACTTTTTCATTTGCAACCAATGGAGTGTTAATTGGTTTGTATCCTTCCATTTTGAATTTTTTTAGCAATTTTGTTGCATATTTTTTCTGGCATATGAAAATACCATTTTTGAATTGTGAGATTTCCATACCAAGGAAGTAATGTAGAAGACCCAAGTTTATCATTTTACACTCCTTCTTCATTCATTGCTTGAATTCTTGAACTTGTGTAGGATTCCCTCTTGTTACAATCAAGTCATCTACATATAATGAGAGTATGATGTTGTCACCACTCTCGTTGGCCTTAATGTATAGTGTAGACTCACTTGACTTTTTTCGAAGCCTTGTTGGATAAAGTAGGACCTAATCCTACTATACCAAGCTCTTGGTGCCTGTTTAAGGCATATAATGTCTTCTTCAACTTCAAGGCTTTATTTTCTTGGCCTTTGACCTCAAAACTTGGTGGTTACTCAATAAAGATATCTTCTTCAAGAATTCCATTAAGAAATGCTGATTTGAAATCAAACTGAAATATTGGCCCTTTTTTTTAGCTGCAAGTGCCAAAATAAGCGTGACAGTATCTTGTCTTGAAGCTAGAGAAAATGTTTCATTATAGTCTACTCCAAATTGCTGTGAATAGCCTTTTGCCACCAGCCTTTCTTTATAATTTAGGATAGTGCCATCAAGATTCATTTTGGTTTTGAAAATCCATTTTACCCCAACAAGATCTTTATTTAGAGGCTTGTCTATCAATTCCAAAGGTGTTGAATCCAACAATGGAAGCCCAAAGCTTTATCACTTCTTTACTCGTATTTCCTTCTGCTTAATCGCATAATTTAGATAAATATTGTTATTCACTTGTTCTCTTATGAATTGTTCATTGGTATTTCCCTTAAGTGACATTCTTGTAGTGTTTCCTCCATCTCTCTGTGGATTGACACCCCATACTATACTGCGATAACCACGTGATGTTTTTGGGTGTAGTCAAATTTTGGTGCCGTTGCCGGGGAGCACAGCTTAAGAAGTAATACAAGGCGCACCACATTCAACAATCCAAAAGGCGGTAACTTCGTTCCTTCTCTTTCATTGTTGGATAGTTGTGTTTGTTTTATTTTCATATTCTTTATTCGTTATTCATTATTCTTTTCTTTCCTTGCATGCGTAGATATAGAGATAACTTAGGTAGATTTGCCTGTAGACCAGAAGAAGTAGTAGATTCTAGTTCCTTCAACCCTCTATTTGACACTTCGTCTAATCCAAAAGAAATGGGTGAGCATGCAGAACAACCCTATAAATCCCTTCAGGACTATCTCTATCCAACACACACAGCCACACCATTATGTATTATGTTCCCAGCCAACACACCCCAGGCTGACTATAAACCAGGGATGATGCAACTGCTTCCTACCTTTCATGGGCTAGAGAATGAGAACCCCTACTTACACATTAGGGAATTTGAGGATACTATTGCAACCTTCCAGTGTCAAAACACCACAAGTGAGGTAGCAAGACTTAAGTTCTTTTCTTTTTCTTTGAAAGACAAAGCCAAGAGTTAGCTATACTCTTTGAGACCGCATTCAATAGGAACTTGGGCTAAGATGATAGAAGCTTTTTTTAATAAATACTTCCCCCAGCATAAGATTAGTGCATTGAAGAGACAAATATCCACCTTTGCACAAAAAGAAAGTGAGACATTATATACAGCTTGGGAAAGATTTAAGGAACTATTGAACATGTGTCCTCACCATAGGTATGAGAGTTGGCGTCTAGTCAATTATTTTTATGATGGGCTTACACCTAGAGAACGCCAATTTATTAAGATGATGTGTAATGGTGAATTTTTGTAAAAAAATCCTGATGAGGCTATTGAATACCTAAATGAGCTTGCTGAAAAGGCCCATACTTGGAGTGGACCTAGTGCTACTGATAGCACAGACAGGTCAAGGTCGATGACAAACCCTTCTAGTAGTGGTATTTACCATCTTAGGGAAGAGGATAATCTAAAAGCTAAAGTATAAATGCTTACTAGAGAATTGGAAGTAATGAAAACTAAGGACCTTAGGAAAGCACACATGATAGCTCGGGTAGAGTCTTATGACCCATGTTTTGTCTGTGGGGGGGTTGACAATCTTAGCCAAGAGTGCCCCACATATAATGATATGAGAGGGGTATATGAGGAGCAATGCAATGCCTTGGGAATGTACAAGAAACCCAATAACCCTTACTCTGAAACCTATAATATGGGGTGGAGGAATCACCCCAACTTTGTGTGAAAATCCGATTAACAGGCACATGCATCATAACCTCAGAGCTCTAGACCTTACTCCTCATCCCAACCGTCTAGGAGTCATCTGGAAGATACATTGAACACATTTATTGAGGCCCAAGATAAGACTAACAGGAAATTTGAGGCCTTAATCACCTAGACATTAGAGGAAAATAAAGAAATGAAGAGCCAAATGTCTAAGCTAATTAATGCTTTAACCATCAATGAGCGTGGAAAAATTTCATCCAAGCTCAACCAAATCCCAGTGGTAAACATATGGCTCAAACCTCTGATCCCAATAGGAAAGACTTAAAAGAAGTTCATTCAGTAACCACTCGCTCAGGCAAAGTTTTAGAGCTAACCCCTAAACTTAGGGAGGTTAAGGAAAAAGTGATTGATGAGGAGACTGAAGCTCCAACAAAAAGTGAAGAGGTAGTAAGTCCAGTTAGGGTACCTTTGCCACAACTCAAGTCCACTTCAAAAGTTGCTAACCATAGTGCTGAAATTTTTTAAAACCTTAGGCAGGTGAAGATTAATCTTTCTTTTTTGCATGCTGTAACCCAAATTCTAGCTTATGCTAAAGTTTTAAAAGACTTGTGCACTGTTAAGAGAAAGCATAATGTAAAAAAGACAGCATTCATGGCTAAACAAGCAAGTGCTGTGATCAAAAAAAGACTTCCAAGAAAATATAAAGATCCAGGCTGCCCTACCGTGTCATGTACCATAGGCGACCATAAGATTACACAAGCCTTACTTAACTTAAGAGCTAGTGTAAATCTCATGCCTTATTCAAACTACTTAATGCTTGGTCTGGGTGAGATTAAGCCAACCTCTGTTATACTTCAATTAGCTGATCGATCTGTTAGGAAAGCAAGGTGAATAGTTGAGGACATTTTGATCCAAATTGATAAATTTTACTACCCTGTGGATTTCTTAATCTTAGAAACTCAATCTGTTGTGGATACTAACTCTGACGTTCCCTTGATTTTAGGATGACCTTTTTCTTGTTATAGTTGATGCTGTCATTTGTTGCAAAAAAGGATTGATGAAGCTGTCCTTTGGGAATATCACATTTGAAGTCCATGTTGGCAACCAACCAGATGAAAAGACTGAATACCAACAAACCTACATGATAAATTCACTTACAGAAGAAGAAGAAGTTTTAACAAGCGATCATGATCCTCTTGAACTTTTTCTTAATAACTTTGAGTCTTTATTTTCTTTAAATTCTGAAGAAGCTATTAGTATGTGTAACGCTTTTTTTAAATTACAAGATTATCATGGATCACCATGGCAACCAAGATTTGAGGAGTTACCAGCTAGGAGTGAGAAGCAATAACCATCTAGTGTGAAAATCCCTCAGCTGGAACTCAAGCCTCTACCAAAGGGTCTTAAACATGCCTACTTAGGCCCAGGTGATACCTTTCCTGTTATTATTTCTTCAGAATTGAATGAGATTCAGGGTAAGATGGTCCTTCAAGTTTTAAATGAACATAAATCTGTACTAGGATGGACCATAGATGATCTTAAAGGTATTAGTGCTTTGATATATACATGTAGGATTCATTTAGAAGAGGGAGCCAACCCTCGAAGAGACCCCCAATGTAGACTAAACCCCTCTATGAAAGAAGTAGTTAAAAGTGAGGTCATTAAGCTGCTAGATGCAGGTATTATATACCCAATATCTGATAGCAAATGGGTTAGTCCTACTCAGGTGGTCCTTAAGAAATCAGGTGTCACTGTGGTAGAGAATGTAGTAGGAGAACTAGTTCCTACTAAAATAATGACCAGGTGGCGTATGTGTATTGACTATAGAAAATTGAATGCTGCCACTCGGAAATACCATTTCCCACTACCCTTCATTGACTAAAATTTGGAAAGAGTTGCTGGCTACCCATTTTATTATTTCTTAGATGGTTATTCTGGTTATTATCAAATTAAGATTGCTTTAGAAGACCAGGATAAGACCACCTTTACATGCCCTTTTGGAACTTATGCATTTCGGCGTATGCCATTTAGTTTATGTAATGCCTCTACTACTTTTCAACGTTGTATGATGAGCATTTTTAGTGATATGGTTTAAAATTGCATGGAGATATTTATGGATGATCTGATTATTTTTGGTGACTCTTTTGATTCTTGTTTACAAAATTTAAAGAAAATTTTGGGTAGGTGTGAGCAAAAAGGCCTTGTTTTAAATTGGGAGAAGTGTCATTTCATGGTACTTTCTGGGATTGTTTTTGGCCATATTGTCTCCCAGAAGGGAATTGAAGTTGACCAATCAAAAATTGAGGTTATTTCTAAACTTCCCACCCCCAAGATAGTTAAAGATATTAGATCCTTCCTTGGTCATGTTAGTTTTTATAGGAGGTTTATACAAAATTTTTCTACCTTGTCTAGACCGTTGTGTAACCTCCTTGCTAAAGACATTGTTTTTGAGTGGACCACTGCTTGTCAAGAAGCATTTGAACTGTTAATTGGTAAACTCACTTCTGCCCCCATTATGCAACCCCCAGATTGGAACCTTCCTTTTGAAATCATGTGCAATGCTAGTGATTATACTGTAGGAGCTGTCCTTGGACAAAGAAGGGGGAGTAAACCTTTTGTCATCTACTATGCTAGTAGGACTTTGAATAGTACACAAATGAACTACTTTACCACTGAGAAAGAATTGCTAGCTGTAGTATTTGCACTAGATGAATTCCGTGCTTATTTGATTGGTTCCCCCATCATTGTTTTCACTGACCACGCTGCTCTTAAGTACCTTCTCATAAAGAAGGATGCTAAGGCACGACTGATTAGATGGATTTTGTTGTTGCAGGAATTTGACATTACAATTAAAGATAAGAAGGGTGTAGAGAATGTGGTAGTTGACCACCTCTTTAGGCTTACCTTTGTCGAGAATAACAATGAGATGCCCATTCGAGATGATTTTCCTGATGAGACTTTGTTTTCTATGACCTCTTTACCTTGGTTTACTAATATAGTGAATTATTTGGCTGCAGGTGAAATACCAGCAGATTGGAGCAGCCAGGATAAGAGGAAATTCCTTCATGAGGTCCGTAATTTTTATTGGGATGACCACTTGCTTTTCAAATATTGTCCTGATCAAATTATGAGCGCCACATCCCTGATGAAGAGGTTACAAGTGTCTTAGAATTTTGTCACTCTCAAGCTTGCGGAGGCCATTTTTCTATGAAGAAAACAGCTGCAAAATTTTTGCAATGTGGATTTTATTGGCCTACTTTATTTCTTGGCACTAATGCTTTTAGTTGGTCTTATGTTAGATGCCAAAAGTTAGGAGCATTGTCCCGGCGTAATATGATGCCCTAAATCGCATTTTAGTTGTTGAAATCTTTGATTATTGGGGTATAGATTTTATGAGACATTTTCCTCCTTCCTTTGGGTATCTTTACATAATTGTGGCCGTTGATTATGTGTTTAAGTGGGTAGAGGCTATAGCTTGTAAAGCCAATGACAATAATACGGTTATAAATTTTCTTAAAGAAAATGTTTTATCTAGATTTGGCACCTCATGCGCTATCATTAGTGATGGGGCACCCACTTTTGTAACCGCTCTTTTAAGGCACTTATGAGGAAATATAAGGTTGTCCACAAAACTTCTACTTCCTATCACCCTTAGACTAGTGGTTAAGTTAAGCTTGCTAATAGGTAGATTAAGCATATCTTAGAGAAAACGGTGAACCCTGACCAAAAGGATTGGTCCATAAGGTTAAATGATGCATTCTGGGCTTACCGAATTACATTTAAATCTCCCTTAGGCATGTCCCCCTATAGGCTTGTTTTTGGAAAACCATGTCATTTACCAGTTGAGTTGGAACATAGAGCATATTGGGCCCTCAAAGCATTTAATTCTGATATCAAAGAAGCTGGTAATATTAGGAAATTACAGTTGACCGAGGTTGAAGAGCTCCGGAATGATGCTTATGACAACTCTAGGATCTATAAAGCTGAAATGAAAGCGTTTCATGATAAAAATATCCTTAGGAAAACGTTTGTACCTAACCAGCAGGTTTACCTATATGATTCTAGATTGCATTTGCATCCAGGCAAGCTCCACTCTAGATGGACTGACCCATTTGTAGTCAAACAAGTTTTTGAAAATGGGGCAGTATAAATAGAGGACCATAGGGATGGTCAGATCCTTAAGGTTAATGGTCAGCGCTTAAAAGTTATAATTGATAGATCTGTGCCTGTAGTGGAAGAAATTCCACTTGCAGACCCGATTGATCAACCTTGACCTTATCCTTCCAGGTATGTATTTTCTTTTGCACTTTTTTTTTTCTTTCCTTTATGTTGTTTAGTTTGTTCTTGTTTGCTGTTTTTGTTGCTTTGTTTAGTTTTCAGGTTCTTTTTGTTTGCCCTTTTGGCTCGCCAAGCTATTTCTGCCAACTATCAGGTTTATTCTATCTTTTTCCTCCATTCATCTTACTCCCTGTTTACTTCGATCGTATAAACATTGAGGACAATGTTCAATTTAAGTTGGGGGGTGTAGACCTTGCATTTTCACAAATGCTTGCTACTTGCTAGATTTATGAGACACATTCACATGCAAATTTTTTTAAAATCCCAATAGACCCTTACATCTTAACACTCGCTGCGGCATATTTTTCACATGATAATCTAGGTGGATTCATCAAACCCATTTTAATCATTCAACTTAGGTATTCATAGGATTTATAATGAACACATCCAAGTCTTATGGTAAGATAGTGGTTTGACACATGCATCCAGAGATTTTTTTTTTGCTTAAATTTTCTGTGTTGATTTTGAGATAAGTGAGAAAAAGCACATACTATAATTGTGATAAACTCTCATTGTTGTTGTGAAATTGTCACTTAATTTGAGAAAACATGCAAGGTTATGGTTTATTGGTAGTTTTGCTTGGGAAATGATGACAGTCTACTTAGGATTAACCCTTGAACCTTTCAAGCTAACCTTGTTAATTGTGTATCCTTAATAGCCAACTTTGAGCCAAAAATGCATAAACATTTTTCTTCATCCCCTACCCTTTGTTTTCCAAGTGTGTATAGGGCATGGCATCCTTGTTGAGAAAAACAGAGGTATTGAGAATTTCAATTAGCTAAATTCAAAGAAGAGTACAATAGTTGGGTAAAATATATATATATATATATAGAAGAGGAAAATAAATCTATAGTGAGTTCCAAAAGCAAAATGACCCATAAAATTAAGGACGTGTTCTTTGAAAATTATGTAAGCCCCTTTAAATATGCACTTGGAAGTTTTTTAATCCTCCTTTCCTTTTCTTGTACCCTAGCATAAGCCCCATTACAACCTTTCAGTCAATTTGTTTGATCCCAAGTGGGCTATGGTAACAATGGTTGAATTCTCAGTTGTTAATGTTCCTATCATAATGTCAATGATTGCATATTGCTTGTTCTTACCCTATTCTCTTTGTACTTGTGTGTACACCCCTTGTTAACTCCATAAAGAGAACCCCCGCATTAAACACTTTCATACCTGTGAGTTATAGAGTTGAACCTTAAGCTTAAGATATTCTTAGTGATACATGTGTCATGGTCAGAGATAAGATGGTTATGACTTGGAACACACACTCATATTCTATGGATCACTTATAGTAGATTGATTTTTATAGGAATGATGAATTCCTTAGATTACTTGGCAAGATAAGCTAGCAATGTAAAAATTTCAAGCATATTTGAATGTTTCCCATGAGTTCCTTTTAACTATTTAAATAGAAATTGCTAAGGACTAGCAAGAAGTAAGTTGGGGGGTGTGATAAGTGTGCGAAGGTGCACTTTACAAGCCTTATTGTTGAGCTAAATGTACTATAAAGGAAGGAAAATCATTGAACTTAATATGTCTTCTTATACTTGGCTCACATTCTCTAGTATCAACTCTTAAGCAAGCTTATGCTTCAATTTCAGGGTCCCAAGTGAAGAAATATAACCCAAGTCAGAAGCGTTGGCACTGCAGCCTTGAAAGCTAGCGCCATAGCTCTCAAAATATGAAATTTCAAGAAGTCAGAGGACTTGGCACTGCGGCTTCAGAAACCCAACGCCACGGCTCAAACAAGTCAGTGAAGTCGGAGTCACAGCTCCAAGATCTTGGTGCTGCGGTCCTCAAACAGTAACCAGCAAATTGATTTCCAGGGTTCAGCACTGCAGTGCTGGGAATCCAGAGCCGCAGCGCTCGTGCGAGACCTGTCATTAAAAACCTGCAATTTTACATCAAAAAACATATTTTTGTGTGGGAAAAAAAGGTGCTCTTAGTTTAGGGATTGAGGAGGCTCATTCCAAGTTGAAAGGCTTGAAGATTTCTTCTCCTAATCCTTGAAGATGAAGATGGCCATCCATGGA
>JASKGM010080096.1:0-14795 GCA_034509205.1 Ceratonia siliqua | reverse complement strand
TGAGGCAGTGGTCCTGATCTCGTCTTTATCCTATTCAATCCAAGGGACGATGCCAAAATTGGCGAAACCGACGATGATGGCAATTCCGTCCCGCCAGCCGCCACTGCCGCAGCCTTCTTTGACTTCAACCCAGAACTCCGTAACGAACTGGAACCCGATTCCCCCCCGGAGCTAGGCGTCGACGATGTCCAACGGGACTCTGCTTGAGCTTGACTTTCTTTGCCTTTCACATCCTTCTTCTTTGTTCCGTCCTCCACCTGCGTTTGTCGGCATGCCGCAGCGGCACCGAAACCGCCAGTATTACTGCTGTCAGCGATCTGGGGTTTTTTGGCAGTTGATTTCGCCTTCTTCTTCTCGGATCTACTGGGGGAATTTGACCCAAATGATCGCGGGCTATTGGGTGATCCATCTGTGCTGGAAGAATCCGATTTCTTGAAGTTAAAAAACCTGCCCTTGAAGACCATTTCGAGGGCTTGATCAAGGAGCGAACTAGAGAAGGTGGTGGAATTGGTGCAGCCCTAGCATAGATGTAGGGACAGCAGAGGGTGACATTGAAGATGAAAGTAAAATTTTTCTGGAGTGCGTGAACACGGAAGTTGTTCTAGAAAGTAAAGGGTGGTTGTCTTCTTCAAAGCTTGGATTTGTGGACTCGGTAGATAAAATACATGACTTGATATCTGATGCGGAAAGCAGCGAAAAGCGAGAGGTCACCAAACGAAGTCTCTGAAGTCGCATATTTGTTACAATTTTTTTAATTAAACTTATTTTTTAACTGATTTTTTTTATAATTATAAAAAAATTAGTACCCGTTACATAATACTATTTAAAAATTTAAAGCTTATAAAACAAAATAAAAATTTAGTATAGCATTAAATAATAATTGTTTTTCTTACTCTTTTTAAAATATTTTCATATTCTCTTTTTTAAAGAGGAAATTGGAAGCTCTAAATGATGTTTTATAAATTTAAAAATCTCTGATTTTGGCAAGTAATATTGAATGTTTTGTGATGAATTACCACAATTGTTTAAAGATATTTGCCAAATTTAGAAACTTATTTATGGTATTTATATCACTATATCTATCCTCAATCATAAATTAATGCAAATTGAGAATAATACCAACAAGTTGCCATATGAATATGCAACGCGTTGCAATAATGCAATTTGATTTACTTTAGTTTCTTTTAAAATGATGAGTTTATGAAATATCATCCTAAATTTAGAAATGAATAATGGAAAGAGGGAATTGCCAAATGAGATGTGACTTTGAAAAAATAGCGAGGAAGATTATAATAAAACATCTTAAATCAACAAATTTAACAATGAAAATTATAATAAAAGCATATACGCTATAAATTATACTTTATAAGTCTTAAGATTTGTAATTTGGCAATATATAATTATTTATGTAATTAGAGTAACTTGATTGTTTAATCATTTATCTTTAAACTAGTCCTTTGAATGTAAGAATTTTCTTATATATATTTTACAAACTCTAAATAATGTTTTGTACCCGCTTTATAATTTGGTAATAAGGACTCGGCTCAGTTCAAGGGAGGAAATAAGGAGATGTGATATGTTATTATTTTGTTATTTTTGTAATTCATATTTTGTTAGTGTGTTATCATAACAGAAGTTAAGTTGTATTTGTGTAAACTATAAATGGCTATCACAATGATAGTTCCCATCAACTCAAAAATAGAATTCAGTTTCCATTCTCAAACTGATATACTCTTCTTGCATGTTTACTTTCCTTGATCGCCTGCTTTCTTGAATTCTCAATTCCTAACTTGGTATCAAAGCTACAAGCTTGCGCTAAGAAGATCCATGGCAACTGTAGAAAACCAAGCTACTGGAGAGTCCTCAACAACCGAGAGAGTCGCAGTCTCAACCAGCACTGACAATGTTCTGAAGATGATCATCAGTCCTCACGTCAATTGCTTACCATTCGTTTAGAAGAAGATAATTTTCTGATATGGAAGTTTCAGGTTGAAAATGCCATCAGAGGGTATAACCTGAAAGGGTTCATTTTTGGAACTGTGTGTTCCTTCAAAGTTTGTTGCTGGTGTAGATGATTCTTTGGTAGTAAATCCAGCTTCTAATGCATATCAATATCAAGATCGTATGTTGATATCTTGGTTTTTTTCTTCAGTTGGTAAAAGTTTTCTTCCTCAACTCGGGGGATGCTCTTCTTCCCATGAAGTTTGGACCACAATTTCTCGAGTCTTTAATTCTCAATCTGCTGCAAAGGTTATGTACTTCAAAAGACATATGCAAGTTCTCAAGAAAGATAATCTTTCGATAAGAGAATATCTCACCAGGATGAAAAACTATTGTGACCTTCTTGCTGCTACAGGTCACAAAGTTTTAGATACATAAGTTTTAGCCATATTAAATGGCCTTAAAGATGTGTATGAATCAATGATTGCAGTCATCTCTTTAAGGGAATTCCCTCATTCCCTACAATATGTCAGTTCCACACTCATAGCTCATGAAGGGAGGATCTCTCAGAAGGCATCCTCTACTGAGTTGCCTGTTAATTACACAACTCAAGTTCATAATAAAGAATTTAGTGGTGGTAACAATGGTAACTTCAATAGTAATAATTTCCAACACAATGGGAGTATAAGTGACAATTTTCAGAGCAACTCTTTTGGTGGTAACTACAATGGAAATGTGTTTCACAATAATTATTGTGGTAAGTATAATGGTAATGAGTTTTAGAACAATTCTCAAAATAGAGCCCAGTTTGGTAGAGATAGTTTCAACACTAATGGCCGAGGAAGTGGCCAAGGAGGAAGATGAGGTAATAACAAGAGGCCACAATGCCAGCTCTGTGGCAAGACTGGGTATACAGTACATAGATGCTACTATCAATTTGATATTAGTTTCACAAGAGTCAATATGAACTCATGGCCTTCTAGTAATAATCAAGTTGGTGGTGACAACAATTTTCAAAAGGGAAATAATGGTTTTCAGAATAAACACAGTAGTGCAAATGTTAATCTTGTACAGCTTAATCAGAATCAAGAAAACCAATGTTGCTCAACAATGGAAGCTAAGATTATAACCCCTGAAGACTTGCAAAATAGCTTATGGTATCCAGACTTTAGTGCCACCAATCATGTGACCAGTGATCTCAGTAACTTGAATCTTGGAGCTGAATATTTGGGCAATACACAAATTCATATGGGCAATGGTACATGGCTTAAAATTTATCATATTGGATGTTCCACATTTCCTTCTGCTTTACCTTAAACACCTTCTTAGATTACCTTTAATCAAGAAAATTTTGATGAATGTCTCACAATTCACTAAAGACAACAATGCACTTTTTGAGTTTCATCCTACTGTGTGTTTTGTCAAGGATAAGAATATTAATTCCATTCCTTTGCAGGGAAAGCTACATAAAGGGCTTTATTAGTTCAATCTCCTTTACCAGTTGTCTGGTTCATTCTCTGGTTTACTTAGTAACCTTTCTAGGGAGTCTCAAATTTCTTGTTGCAATGTTGACACAATTTCCACTGTAAACAACAGTCATTGTATTTCTGATTCTTCAAGCAGTCAGTGTGTTAGTCATGACAATGTTCCTTTTCTTCCTTTTAGCTTTGAGCTTTGGCATAGAAGGCTTGGACATCCAGCCTTCAAGATTGTAAAACAAGTCCTTGATGAGAATAAAATTCATGTTTCTATTGTTCCTTTGCCTTATGTCTGTAATGCTTGTTAATTGGGCAAAAGTCACAAATTGCCTTTCCTTCACTCTACCACTGTGTACTCTAAACCTTTGGAACTTGTTGAATCTAATTTATGGGGACCTTTTCCTATATATTCAGACTATAGTTTTAGATACTATGTAACATTTGTTGATGCATTTTCCAGGTTTCCAAGGATTTATTTTCTAAAAACAAAGTCACAACCCTATGAAGCCTTCCTCCATTTTAAAACTCAGGCTGAATTACAGCTTAGTTGTAAATTAAAAGTCTTTCAATCTGATTGGGGAGAAGAATTTAGGTCTCTCAAGTCCAATCTTGATGCTAATGGCATAGTTCATAGGGATTCATGTCCTTACACCTTCGAGCAAAATGGCATTATTGAAAGAAAACATAAGTACATAATAGAGCTAGGTTTAACACTCTTAGCTCAAGCCTCTCTTCCCCTCAAATTCTGGCCAGATACCTTTTCCACAGCTGTTTTTCTAATAAACAGATTACCCACTAGTGTTCTTAAACAAAAATGCCCCATAGAAGTCCTATATAATACCAAACCAAATTATAAACAACTAAAAATCTTTGGTTGTCTCTGCTTTCCATTCCTAAAACCTTATAAATCCAACAAACTTGATTTTAGGTCATCACCTTGCACTTTTCTTGGATACAGAACCAAACACAAAGGATATAAATGTTTAGATAATCATGGTAAAATGTTTATTTCTAGACATGCCAACTTTAATGAATTAGTCTTTCCATTTGTGGCTAAAAACAATCAACCAGTCCAGAAAGTGCACAATGCCTATGTCTCTTTACCCTCAATTCCATTAATTCAAAATTACACCACAAGTTCATCAACACATCAAAAATCATTTTCTTCTAGTCCTTTACTAGAAGAGAACTCTAGGGCAGTCTCATTGCCTACTCTTGCAAGTACTCTACCTTCTTTGCATGAACTAAATCCTGATGTCATACCTGTTCTTTTCTTTGCCACTGTCAATAAAGAACTTGTAAACAATTTGATTCCACAGTCTACACAACAATCAAATCATGATATTCATTTTCAACATATTTCTTTCCCTGTCCATGTCAGTCCAAACCTTGCTTCTCAACCTATTTCTTTGTCTGTTATTGTCAATCCAAATCTTGCATCTACACCTATTACTCAACCTATTTCTTTGCCTATCAGTGTCAATCCAGACCTTTCTTCTCAACCTATTTCTTTGCCAGACACTATCAATCCAGACCTTGTAAACACTCTGGTTACACAGCCAACTCACTCTATGATTACTAGAGCTAAAAATGGAATTTTCAAGCCCAAAGTATATATTGCTATTGATTTAACCCTGAATGAACCTTCCAATTTTCAAAAAGCCTTAGGTGATACAAGGTGGAAGGCCGCAATGGTTGAGGAGTATGATGCTCTTTTGAAGAATTAAACTTGGTCTTTGGTTCCTTTACCTATAGGCAGAAAATCAATTGGCTGCAGGTGGGTTTTTAAGTTGAAAAAGAATCCAAATGTTATAGTTACCCGTTACAAAGCAATGCTTGTGGCTAAAGGGTATTCTCAAACACAAAGTTTTGATTTTTCGGAAACATTTTCTCCAGTTATTAAGGCAGCTTCTATTCGGGTTGTATTGACTATAGCTTTAGCTAGAGGTTGGAAGGTAAGGCAATTGGATGTGAACCATACCTTTATCAATGGTTGTGTTTTTAATTTTTTTAAGAAAATAATTAAACAAATTTAACAAGAAATTCAAAAAATTCAAAAAAATAATAAAAGAAAGTGAACAAATTAAAGAAAAGATAAAAAATTCAAAAATAAAAAAATAAAAGAAGAAAAGAATTACAAAATTAAAAAATAATTAAAGAAAAGGAAATTACAAATAGGGCTATGCTGGCTGTAACTAAGAAGTTTCCTCTAAAAATTGTTGCAAAGACAAACTATAATTTAGACAATATTGTATAACATTTTAAAGCATTAGTCAAACTCAAAAAAATCATTATCATGTATATTTAGAAATAAAGGATGTGGTTGTCTAGAAAAGCATTAAAAAGTTGGCATGTGAAATGTGTAGGCAAAGTTTCAGATCTTGTGAAGTATGACGATGACCAAAGTGACCAATGTTGTTAAAGTCAGACGAACATAGTTTTAGTGTAACTAATTTATATTTGAACAAGTCTTCTAAATCATAAATTATTTGGACATAGATTTTAGCATATCATTTTTATTTATAAATTAAGTTTCCATGTGATATGCCTATTCTCACTTTACTATTATTCAACCAAAACCATTTTAGAGGCCATTCTTCCCAACAACACTTGAGAGATGGCTTTCGTTAATAGCAATATTAGAACATCGCGTTCTATCTTTCTCCAAGTGATTCTGATTATAGGATTGGGCCTTTGTCATGTCTATTGGGCTTATGAAAGGCCTTTTTCTGACCAAGAACGGAACAAAGGCATCCTTCATATTGGCTCTTGTTGAATAAAATTAATATTTAATGCTCCTATTTAGAAAGATAGAAAGAGGTTCGTGAAAGAATATTAATTATATGACCCATTTAAATTCAATACAATGACAAGTTGGGGTTTTTTCTCAATTAAATATTTTTTTTATTTTAAATTATTTATAATGACATAAAAATTAAAATAATTATTAAATAATTTTAATATTAACAAAAATTAATTATACTTTACTAAATTATTTTTATTAAAGTTAATTTAAATTCTTGTTATTATTTTATTATAAATAATAATAAATAAAAATAATATTAAAAAATAATAATTAATATGTTATTAATAATATAAAATAACTAATAATTTAAAATAAAATAAAATTTTTAAAATAATAAATAATTTAACACAAAATGAGTATATGAATAAGTTTGTTGAGCGACCGCCTTGTTTTCGCGGGGAGCAGGCAGGGACGGGGCGTGCCAAATAGACTCAATAATCACATGCTCCCATTGTCCCCATCTCCCTCACATGCTAACTTACTCTTTCTTTATTCCCGCTGTCTCTTTCCTCTCTTTCCCATCCATGTGACATTTCTTTATCCCTCTCACCTTCCTCCCCCACTCGTCCCATGAGTTCTTTCCTTTTATTCCTTTTGCTTTTTCCTTCGCTATTCTATATTTCTTTCAAGCCATTCCTCCAATCCTCGTGCATTTTCATGGTGCATGCTTTGTTAGCTGACCATCATATTCCAACCTTCATTTATTATTATAATGTAAAATTATATATAGGGATAAGTGGCTGCTTTTCATGTCTTCTCTTTATTAGTATTTAGTATCAAAGATAACAACTCACAGAATAATGTTGTTTATATAATATATTTTTGTATATTATTCTTATATTTTTATTATTATTTATAATTATTATGATAAGTTTTTATAATATATCACTAATTAAAAAGGTATATAATATTAAGTTAATTAAATATATATTAATATATGAATTTTAAATTGTCACAAAAGTACAAATTTTAAACTGCATTGGACAATTAATAGCACTGGCTTCAAATATAATATGAATAAAAGTAGAAGGACACTTACTTACCGCCACAGTAATATTTATTTTTTTTGATTATATTATGTTTTATTTCAATTTTTTTAAAATTAATTAGTTATTTTTTATATCATATATATTTTTAAAAAAATTTAAAAATACTTTTAAATATTTTTTAAAACTTTTATATTTACTTATATTTTGCATTCATAATTCTTGGTACTATTTATTTATAAGTAAAAAATATTAAAAAAATATATAACAAAAAATAATTAATTACTATAAAAAAATAAAATATAAAAGATAAATAATATTTCTTACCATCAAATTAACCAAATTCTTTTATGTAATTAATATCATTTGTTTAATTCGGGTCACATAATATTTATTCATAAAAGACACGTAAAAATATCACATGAAGTGATTCAAATAACTGTGTATGCTATCCTAACAGATTTTTTTTCTGAGTAATAGACACATTTGTGATTCGAGGCTGCCAATGCCATCTTACACAAATTTAAATTAATCATAAAAAGTGTAAAAGACGTAAAATACAATTTTTCATTTAAACAACGGAAAAGGTATCGAGCCGCCGAGCACGTGTCAAATCGAGCGTCAATGCGGTTATTTACGTATAAAGGCTACCAGTCCCCGCGAATCGAGATCGGTGGCGCACGTGGTCACTGACCGGCAAGACTCGTTTCAAACCGGCCCGATTAGTCAGCCAGTGATGAACTTCACGTAAAATCGAATCTTTCTAATCCAACGGTCCAGATTTATTCTTTAAGCTCCGCGCAAAAACAACTTTTCTTTTTTCCATTTTTAGATATATCTCTTTCGCTCCTTTCTTTTTCTTTCGTCCCTCTTCCACAGCTGCACGACCAAGCCTTCGCTGTGAACTGTGAAGTCTTTTTTATTCAGTTCAAAGAAGTTATATTCTTTTTGTGAGTAGGAGATTATAATTTTTTGTGGGTTTCTGATTTTTTTTACATATGGAGAGGGATTTTTTGGGTTTGAGTTCCAAAAATGGTGCGGGGACTAAGAAAGAGGATGCTGCTGATAAAGGAAAAGACCCAGGTAGCATTTCTATGAGTTATTTTTTGTCCACGGAATATTTTCTTATTCTAAAGCCGATAATTTTTTTGTTTTTGCACTGAATGGAGTTAAGGAAATTGAAAGTTTGGAACTTGCTAAGACTTTTAGTTGTTTGTTTCTTCTGGGATTTTAGTTTTCCTTTCTCTGTTCAAAATTTAGTTTTGGAAGTTGGAAGAGGGTAAAAATGGAAACTTGAGAGTTTTGAGTTGTGTGATTTTGTATTGTTTTCCCTTTCCTCTATTTTTTGTGACTAAACATGCATATCCGTAAGGGGACTTCTATAAGTCAGATTTTTGGGTCTTTTCACACCCTTTCTTTAATTTTTACTAAGGAATGAACTGGTCGTATTTTCCCAGAAAGCAAACAAGAGCGGGAAATGAAGAATGCACTTCTATCCGTCTGTAGCTTTTAATAAAAAACTAGTTGACAAGAACAAGAATTTAAAGGTTCATAACTGCCATTTTTTATGAAGATTTAAGGATCAATCGATGAAGGTTCTTCTATAAAGTGACACAAATGGGGACCAAACACTGCAGCTGGGTCCATGCGGTGTGGTCTTCATGGTTAGATGTTTACATAACAAGCCAAGCATTGCATAGATTTTCCTTTTTGTTGAAATTAATTTTGGCATGTGGTTGACAATATATGACCTCTTGCAATAACTGTTTACTTCGTGTCAGTGTGTGTATCTGTTTGTGAGACGGCCACAGAAAAGTCTGCTTCGGGTTGTAAACTCTTTAAATTTAGTTCACTATCGATCCTTAAGAAAAACAAAAAAAAAGGAGAATTTTTTGCTTTGACAAAATATAATATGAGTCTTGTTAAATGGTTGTTACATCTACATAGTGGAAACGTGGTCTTAGTTGTCTGCTGCTATTATTCTATCTTTTTATAGTAAAATGTGCTGCTCCTTTTTCTCGCTCGCTTTGTAATTTTAAATCAATGTGTTATATTTAAATGATTGGGACAACCAAATGCAATTATCTATATGTATTTTATTTAAGGTTAACATGGGCATGAGTGATGTAATCTTACTTTAATGTGCTGCGTTGAGTGGCCTTCTGAAATAAAGAACTGCTATCTTTGATAGGAGTGCCTGGTCAGGTACAATAACGAATATATAAACTATTTGCAGTAGGAAACATTGTAATAAAATAAACAAATGGTGACAGTTTAAAATATTGAAAATTAATAAAGAATGACAGCTTTTAATACGGCAATAGGTCTTGCATGGTGGACTATAATTAAATAATGCTCATCTTCACACAAGGAGTAAAAAGTTTTCTTATTCTGGTTCTTAAATTTGCATTTTTGAACCCTAATTTGACTTATACTGCCGACATTTACAATAAAGTACTTAACTAGATCACCTGTGATAAAATATAATATTTGAAAAGTTACAAGAACTTTGGCTTCTTATCATGAAAGTGCTGCCAGTTCTTCTACTGGCCAATAGTTGTTTTTGGGATTCCTGTGTTTAATATTTCACTGCTGTAGTTTTCCTGAGGCCTTCAGGTTATTAGTTGGTCCCCCGTTATACTCACCCTTTATTTGATATCTACATGTATTGATAGTGATTTACTACCAAATACTGAGAATTTTTGTCTTTGTAAAATTGATCTATTTGTACTTAGTTCACTTTGATGTCCCAGTGATTCTAAGTAGCTTAGATTACCTTCAAGACAATCGTCCTTGTTATCATTAATTTTGAGGTATCTATGCTATTTGTTATCATTATTATTCACAGATAGATTTCCTTTTATTACATGCTTCATTTCTCATGGTTATGATCTGGTGTTCTGAATCGTTTTGTCCTTCAGTTGCAGCAGCAGTGAGGGGTTCGGGAATGCAGTGGTCATTCTCAAACAAGGTCTCTGCTGTTCCTCAATTGCTGTCCTTTAAGGCCGCTCAGGAAGATAGGACAAGAAAAACTAGTCTTGATCCAATAGCATCATCTGGATATATGACCATATCAACCGTCAATACTTTCGACTCTAACCAGAAGCCATTCTTGGGTGTGATCCAGGTTTGTTTGTGCTTCTAATAGAGTGATGCTTCGTAGCTTATAAGAATATCTACTTTTCTACAAATCATCTTTGCTCAGATAGCAAACAAGGGTTATCTTGAAGTAGAATATTCGAAATCTATATCCTTTATTGAGTCTCATCTCCAAGTAGTTTTGAAAAGTTTGTTCGCTTCTGTGATTTCCTAATGATTTGACATGACTCAAGTGGGTTTTATAATATATATACTTTTTGTAATTTGGTTTTGTAACTGATCTTTCCTATATTCTTGCCTTGAAATTTTGTAGAAAAATTTGACCATGAGCAAACAAGCAGGAAATAAACATGGAACGATAGTGTATCCTCTGCAACAATTTGATGCACATGCAACCTGCCCTCAAGAATCAAGAATATTTTCAGTCTCCAACCAATTAAATCAAAGGAGTTCTGTTCTCCAATCTAATGTTGCTACCACAGGCCAGAACATGGTCAATTCTGCCATAAAACCACACCCTCATGGAGGAGTCCCACTTATTGCCCCCGTATCTGTTCTTCCATCTAAAGGTTCCCTTGTTGGCACCACCGACTTAAGGTATTATAAAGCTAAAATGTTTGGAAAGTCATTATTTGCCATTTCAAACTTGCATAAAGTTTCCACTAATATATTGAAGTCTGTCAATAACCTTATGAGGCGATGTAGAATGCTACAGCTGAAATTTGAGTTTCTTTGTAGGAATTCTTCCAAATCCTCTGGCACACCGGCTCAGCTGACCATTTTCTATGCTGGTTCAGTGTGCGTTTATAATGACATATCTCCTGAGAAGGTATATATATATTTTTTTCTTAACTTTTCTGACTTCTTGGTTAGAATTTCAGATTGACCTTTTTTTTTAATTTATAAAATTTTATTTCTGACATTAATTTTCCATTCAGGCCCAGGCTATCATGTTACTTGCTGGAAAAGGGTCTACTGCAACTCAAAACAAGGCAGTTTCCACAGCTCAAGTGCAGGCACCAAACACAAGATCATCCAAAGATGATGGTTATATTATAGGCCAATCCTATGCCTCACCCCTACCAAGCCCTCTTCCAATGACTTTCCATGCCAGATCTCAGCCAGGGGGAGGATCTTCTAGCAACAATGAACTTGCAATAAAGAGACCGGTAGGATCCTCTGCTGCCCCTAGTAGCCATTTGGAGTCTCCTAATATAGTTGGCTCTGTAGGGTCTGCTGCTAAAAAAATGGCTCCACCTGGTATAACATATACTTCTTGTGTGTTGTGTGTACACCATATGCTTAAGTAAGATATTTACAAAACTTCTGTGTATTTCCAGTAGGCTTGCCTCAGGCACGTAAGGCTTCCTTGGCTCGGTTTTTAGAGAAGCGCAAGGAAAGGTAACTACCGGTCTCTTTTCTCTATCAACATTCAACTATCTCTCTTCTCTTCCCTTTTTCGAATACATGTTTTGATGTTCTCCATTGAACTTGTTTGGCCAACTTAGTTGCTGCCACCTGCCAAAGGAATCTTCTCTAGTTAGAAATTAATAAATATTGCTTTATATGAGGAAGCATTTGTTTGAAAGATTCACTGACTCTGGAGCATTTTTGTTTGGTTGCTTTTTAATTTTAATTAGCTCTTCTCCACTTTTGTAATGGGAGTTTCAGTGGCTAAAGTATGCTTTTGCATTTACTTAGGGTGACGAGCACATCGCCATACTATATGAGCAAGAAATCACCTGAATGCAGCACTTCTGGATCAGATGGTATTCGTTTCTCCGTCAATTCCACTGGTTCCTGTCCTCTACAAGCCATCAACTAGCCCTCGAGAAGAGCACATGGCAAAGTTAATAAATAATATATAATTTTGCAATTCTAAGATCAATTCTTTTTGGTCTCTAAATAGATATATTTGTTAGGCATTTTTGTCCTAGTTTTTGGTTTTAACTATTTTCTTTGTTATAAGAGCTTTATAATTATTTTATATTGAAGCATTATACTTCACTATGATTTATGTATGAAGATGTTGCAAATTTTCATGACTTTTAATGCTTCATCAATCAGCATCCTGTATAATCAGAAGTATAATAATGAACAGTGGATACAGCAACTTTTGAAAGAAACAATTATTCAGGCCAAGCATCTATGGGAATATGGGATAGTGGGAATCTCTCACCATTAAGCCACACTGGCACTTATGTTTAGTTGACTGAGAGTTGAGACCTATGCATGTAGGATTTTCTTTGTGGCATCCCTCCCTTTTAGTCATTTCATAGTTATATCTGAAAAATGTACATAAAGTGGTTGATTATTTGATATATTGAAATCGAATTAGGCTTTGTCCCACAAATGGGAGAAACGGAGAATAAAGGGGCATTTGATTCTTCATCATATTTAAAGTTGTTGGTTCTTTCTGGTTTGGTATGTTCTATCTTTATATGGATTAAGAAATTTGGTTGATCTATTTCTTGGCATCCTCAAAACAAATTTGTTCTGCGCGCTAATATAAATATAAATATAAATTTTATTTTTTAAAAGTAGATAATAAAGAATTTGTCATCACATAAATAATTTCTCTTTAATCAAATTAAAAAAATAAATTAATTGAAGTGAAAATATTCTACTAGGATGACCATGAATAACACGTGGTTCCCACAACCCAACTGGTGGCATTTTAAAATGAGTAATATTATTTGTATATTATTTTTTATATATTTTCTTGTATTTATTTATTATTATTATCTAAAATTAATTATTCTTTTATTTTTAAAAAATATCTTAATTATACAATTCTTACTCTATTTAATGAATATACACATACCTCTATTAAAAAAAAAAGCAATTTAACTTATTTTTTAATTTAAATTTAATTAAATTATTCATACATTTTAAATACCCATTGAAAATCTTTAAATTTACTTATAAAATTATTTAATGTGCTTGAACTTTTAAATTTAATTATTGTTAATTATAAAAAAAATTTTTGAAAATTATTTAATATATTTTTATTCATTCTTTTACATCAATATTACTAAAATGGAATCAATAAATAAACTATTTGAGTTCTATAATTTTTTTAATTCTTTACAAATAATATTTTAGACATATAAATAATTTTATTAAAATTAAATTATAATATAATATAATATTTTTTTAACTTAAAAAAACGTATATATTTTTATAAAAATGACAACATCGTGTAATTAAATAAGAAAATAGAAAATAATTTATTTTATTATTTATTATCTATTATCTATTATTTTATAATACAATGATTAAAAAATATATAAAAGAGGTATAGTAAAAAATATATACAAATAATATTTTTCTGGTTTGATGCGTAAGGGGATGGGTGATAAGCATGTATCTTATTTAATGTTTTATTAGTCAAACAGCTAAGCCATAATTATATGGCAATAAATATTATTTATCACATAATATATATCGATAACATGAATGATCAATGTTAAAAATAATAAATATGATACATTATTAATTACGTATATTATTTCTGAATTTTTAATTACTAATCGTAATTATAATTAAGCAATAATTTTATTTTATTTCATGGTAAATTAATACTAAAATATGCGCTTCTTAATATTTTTATATTAATTATGTGAACATTAATATTTACATTATATATAAATAATAATTATTGGATTAAGAATAATAAACGTCAGCAAGTGCACTATAGTTCTTTGAAAATTTCAAAATGAGAAATGTCAATGTGGTAAAGTTTTAATTTCAAAAACAAAAAATACTATATTAAAAAACACATACTTTGTCAGTTTTAAAAAAATTACTGTTCTCATAAATATAAAATTATCTTCAAATTTATATCACTTTTTTAAATAAATTATTTAAAATAGTTTTTCTACTAAATATAAAATTATTTTACGGTAAATGTTGTAACCCTATTCTATTTGGTAGTAGCGTTAAAGGGAAAGGATTTAGGTGTTGTTTGTTTGAAGTGATGAGAGAATGTATTTTTTTTTATACAGAATTAAAAATTGTTTTTTTAAGGAGTAGTTGTTTTATAATTAGATGTAATAATTTAGAAGGACTTTTGAAGTATGATGAATAATTTTTAAAATAAAAGTTTCTCTAATTTTTTATTTTTTTTATCAACAAAAATTAAAAATTTTAACTTGAAATTTTCTCTATTTCATTAATTTTTTTATTTTTTATAAATACAAATAAATAAGTGTATTTTTATTAAAATATATTATTTTTATAAAAAAAAATAACTTACTCTATAATTCCAAACAAACGTGCCGTCAGCGAGGTCGATCAGAGCAAGATATTAAATTTCGTTTCGAGTTACTGTTTCGGTTATTCAGGAAACGGAAATGTTTTGAAATATTTCGAAAATTTCGTGGAAACGAATGATTTTTAAGAAACGTTTCGAATAAGTTTAAATAATATATTTTTTTAATTATAAAGGATTTTAACATAATAATAATATAGATATATATAATT
>JASKGM010080085.1:0-14795 GCA_034509205.1 Ceratonia siliqua | reverse complement strand
TCACGGTCACAATAAAGTTTAATCACCACAACATGTATTTGAATGATTTAATGGTAGAAATCAGGAGGAATAATCATAGAACCCTGCTGAAACAAAATCATTCTTAGGCTTGACTCTACCAGTTAATCACAACCTAGCGTACCACATTTTAGGTGACTCAGAGGCAACCATTGAATTAAAACAATCATGGCATGTTTAGCAAAAACAGCAGCCTCATTTACATCAGTAAATGCCAAGAAAAACAGCATGAATTTTCAGTAAAATCCAATAATTACAGGCTTCAACCCTGAATCAATCAAACTTGTATATAGTGTTAAATACTGGATACCACTTAAATCAATTCCTGTTCCAAACAAAACTAGATTATATACCCGAGAGAAAACCCCCTTCCCCCCAAGCAACAGACTAATATTCATTCAGGAATCAAAATTGGCTTATGCTAATCCATATACTAGAACCACGTTCAACCCATCATCTAAAGTATAATCACTTTGATTATGGAGATAATGGTCATTTACAGTCAACAGGGGTTTGAATAGCAGAACATAAAATAAAAATCCTAAACCAGATTAGAGCATTTAGGTGCAATTCAGAATCATCCCAGTAAACATTACAAGTTCTTTATGAATTCAGAGCAAGAGGGCGAAGCTCAAATGGAATCCAACCAAAACGAAATTGAACCACTCTTCCTCTGGTTGCTCTCTGTGTCTTCGTCTCCAGTTGGCTTTTCCCCCCTATCGTCTTTTCATAACCTCTTCTCATAGTTGAAAATCAGCGCCCAAATCCCTTCCCTCACGATGCAATTCCAACCCAAAAGATCTCTCTGTTTTCCTCTTTGGTTTCTCCTCGATTCTCGACTGTGTC
The DNA here is from genome assembly GCA_034509205.1 of Ceratonia siliqua. Taxonomy (NCBI): domain Eukaryota; kingdom Viridiplantae; phylum Streptophyta; class Magnoliopsida; order Fabales; family Fabaceae; genus Ceratonia; species Ceratonia siliqua. The sequence goes on along the minus strand of JASKGM010080085.1, from coordinate 13,931 downwards.
TTCGTCTCAGTGTTTATCTCCTTTTTGAAACTCCCTTTTTCTTTCTTTCCCCCAACTAAAATCCCGCTGTGTTAGGGAGCCAATCCCGTAAACAGGGAGACCGAGAAGAAAATTACAGGGCGTGGCCTTGATTGAGTGTCGAAAGCGGAATAGGAGCCAAGATTGGCAACCCCGCATGCCTGATTCAGAGAATGAAAGGTGTGGTGCAGAGAGATTTGAGGGATTAGACGAACGGGAGTGGAGATGATTTAGGGATTTCAGAGGGGAAATGGATAATGGGTCAGGCAGGTCGTGAGTGATTATCCAAGTCAAGTGGGTTAATCCAGTTGGTTCATGGGCTTGGACCGGTTGGGTGATTGGGCCTGGTACTTTTTTTTTTGAATCTTGTTTGGGCTTCTGAATCTTATTTGGGCTGCCAGAAAAATGATTTTGGCCTTTCTCCTTCCCCTTTTTTTTTGTTTATTTTCTTTTTACCTCATAATTTTTATTAATTAAATTTTTTTATCATTTATTAATTCAATTATTATCATTATTTTTTTATTATTTTTATTTTTATTTTGTTATTTGATTATTAATTTTTTATAAACCCTGGACAAAATTAGGTGTTTACAGAAATCTTATTAGAATAAATTAAAATGCATCGATCTCAAATAAAAAATTGACACTCTCCAATAAAGTAAAATACCTTTTGGCACCTTCAAACCATTCCTACAATATACAGCATCTCTCAGGACCCTAGAATCTGTAGCTGATCCCTCCCATCCAGGTAATACATATATAAATTGTAAATCTTGAGAAGAAACTTCTAACATATTTGTTGCTATCTCACCCTTCTTGGTCCGATATCTAGCCTTATCAGCTTGTAAGACATTTAACTTTATATATGTCCTATCTATAACTCCTATACAATTCTATTGATTCAAACAAAAAATCTATTGCATTAGCTATTATTTCTTAAACAACACTGAAGTAATAAAACTTAAATATTACCTTAAACCATTTCCAACGTTCATTGGCGGAATCTTTAGGCACGGGTTCAGGTTGCTTAAGTAAAACCGAATAACATCTCAATACAGCATGCAATACCTTGTTGAACTATCTACTTATTGTTTTAGCCGACCACATAAATTATCTTTTAATTATTCTATTTTTGATATCATGACAAAAATGTGCAAAAATATTGCAACTTGCTCTTCTACACCCATGTTCTTAGTTGGTACAAGCATCCCAATAGTTTTAACTAAATCACACAACTTATGAAAGCTCCTCCTATCCATCCTAGTATTTTCAATGCATGCTATATCGCTAATATAAACTATCCTTTCAAAATTGAAATTTCTCACTATAGGCTTACTATGATGATCCCAAGTTACCCTTCTCCTAGTTCTCCTTCGTAAATGATCAGCTAATATCAGCAAACATATATTCATGAAGAAGAAAGCAAATTTATTTAACAACTCCATATACATCATTAACATGATGAAGAACTTTTTGGTCCTTGCATGGTGTAATCATGCCATATCAAAAGGCCCGGTATAAGATTGAAGATATATTGAAAAAATCAAAAGGGTATGAGTATGTACTACAAAAGATTTCGTTCCATAAGTATGTTTAATTAAAAATAGATCAATTATTTATGTTGATGTATTCCCAAGTGGCATAAATGCAAAACTTTTAAAAATAATTCACAAGCTCATATCATATATATAAGCTTTGAATCACCATAAAAATTACAAAATAATATTCTTCTTTGAGCTAATCTTATCATTTTGGGTACTTAATTAATAATTATCATCTTAAACATTTTCAATTCAAATCACAATAAATTTTTTCATAGGTCATCAATATTCTGGTTTTAAATGATTCTTTTAGACACCACTAGCCATTTTCATGGTGGACCTAGCTAGCTCCCAAGCAGTAGTCTCTCATAGTGATATATACCTTCCATTTTCATGTTCAAACCGCAACCTCAAGTAAACTCTAATTTAAAGAAATTCTTAAGCATCTATTTGTCTAAAACATACAATTACAAATTAACCGCAACCTCAATTAAGTCTGCACATGTTTGCTATTCTTTATTTGCCAACACAAAAAATATAATTCAAATAAAGTGTAGAATTAAATACTTTAGAAGCACATGTTTGCTATTCTTTATTTGCTAACACAAAAAATATAGTTCAAATAAAGTATAGAATTAAATACCTTAGAAGCACATGTTTGCTATTCTTTCATGATTGTAAGGCTATAACTATTTTGCTATTCTTTCATGATTGTAAGACTATAACTATAACGACCACATTCTCTGAATCTTAATTTTTTTTTATAATTATTCTTAACTTAGCACACAAATTAATTCTTGCTCACTTCAAGTGGCTATATATATGTAGGAAAAGATATTAGAGTATAGGTGGTGAATCATATGTGATTGGAGCAAGAAAGAATTAACAAAAGGAATTCGTGCAAAACAAAATAAAGGGGCAAAAGAAAATAAAAGAAAAATCAAATTAGTTATATTTATTATTGAAATTTAGACTGTATGTTTAGAAAGTTCGCAATCCAGCTGCTTTTTCACATACACCTAGTACCTTGTTCTTTTAGGATAAGGCCCAATAATCTATTATTATCTCTAACACTAGTTAAAGGGGGCTATTGAAAGGTTTTTGGCATAAAAACCAGGCTCTCAAAATCTCTTCCAAAGTTTGAACCAAAGCAGTAAATGCACGTAAGATAATTGAGCTTCAATAACTCTAATGAGAAATCAAAGGTTGCGATACCCTGGTCCAATCAAGATGCAGGTATGATATTAGCTGACTATATGTTGGGTTCTCATTGATGGTTCAATCAGAATCATATCTAAGCTAGACTTCAGGGATATGTTATGTTTTTCAATTATAATGTGCCAACCCAGCAAAATGCATGCATATATGGACCTAAAGTTATTCATATATACTAATCAAACTCCATCTCCATATACAAAATTTTGCTTGGGACTGATAGGCGTCAAGACACATATTCCAACCTTAACTAGTAACTTTTCCTTCATCCAAATTATGATATACAAACCCAAAAAGCTATGGGAACAGTAGGTGCTGTCATATTGAATCAAATGCAAACTAATATATTATCTCATTTGTATACTTTTTCAAAAGCCTACAAACGTCCAAGAAATATCCATATTGCAAAATTTGATTTTAGTTTTGACTAGTATGGATGTCTATCCATGACATGTCAAGGGAAATTGATAAATTGCCTTATCTCCATGAGCTATTAAAAATGGACATATAATTCATAATGCACAAGTTATTGCTTTAAAATTTCAAAGCGTTTAATCACACCGGCATTTCAACAACAATTTAGAAGGAGATGGCTTCAGATAACCAAGTTGATTTAATCTGCCTTATATTACCAACTGTTTAAAAAAAAGGAATAAACAGAAAACTATATAATAATGAAATAAATAAAGGAATCGTATATCGGGCAGAATAACAGGGTGATTAGAAATGGAATAAACAACTTCCATTTGCATAAAACAAAGGAAACGTATACTTGTATCACTAGATGTTTACAAACAATTATATAATAATGAAAACACAATATAAAAAGGTAGCATCATCATCATCATAATAGCAGAGTGACAGGAAAAAACAGTGGAAGCCAAAATCTAACAAATAGAACGGCACATTTTAAGATCCCAAAAATACAGCAGAAGCCAAAATCCCATAAACCTTATCTGTCTCTGCAAACCGAACAATGCGAAGCAAGCAAAACCCGCGTGGAGCTTCTTAGTCTCTGGAAGAATGGGTTTCTAAAGAGGGATTTCTTTTGTTAACCTAGAAGGGCATAATAGATATTTTACATGTTAAAAATTTATCTGCCTTGGTAGGAAAGTAGGAATACCACCCCTACCCAGTAATGTTTTTCTTGGAAAGTTGACAAAAAAAATATTTCTAGGAATCAAACTTTATTGGGAAATTTTTTTAAAAAAAAAACATACCAAACATGGAAAACTTACTTTCCCACTTTAGGATTCCCGGTAAACTTAAAAAATTCTACCTACCAAACGCCCCCTTAAAGTTTCAGTAATTTCTCTGAGAATGTAAGCATTAAAAGGTCACGAGCCAAAAATTTCTCCCCCTTATTGAATTTGGTTCTTGACCAACCATTTTCTCATTTCCCGTTCAGCACGTACGACAATCATTACCGTGTTCTTGCAACCTCATAAACTTACTTAATCACCTTCATATGTATTCCCTTGACCTGATTCAATTTGGTAGATGGAAAAGCTTTCACTCTCTGTTGTCTTTGAGGTATTGCTTGTAGCTTAGCCTTCTTAGTTTAGTGTGTGCACTTCGGTTCGTAATCATTGTTAAACTTTCTCATTGCAACAATTCCTCATGATCCTTACTTAGTTTGTGAGTGGTCATAGTCTTACACTTCATGTACTGAAGTTGAGTCCTTTACTTTTTGACAAATTTTCTTAATCCTATAGTTCACTGATATTTCTTCCCCTTTCTTCCTACTATGTATTCTACTATTAACTTTGAGGACCCTTAACAATGCTGCACTTCACTATCTCACTCACTTGATTACTCTAACTATATTCAATATTTCACTACATTATCATTCTTTTATATGTCTTCCAAGTATTGACGTTGTCTTTTCATAGATGCTCTAGTTCCATAATTATTCACCTACTTCATGCGCAACACATTCTATTTATAATTATGGGCATACCAATACACTAAGTTAATAAACGAGATTACCACCATTTCAAAATCAAGATGGATTTTTCGTTTGTTAGAAAGTTAGGTACAACAGATAAGTCCATGTCAAACATGAATATTTTTCTAAAGTTGCCTCAGCGTTACAAACCGTATCCAATAACACAAACAATTACAACATTACAAAAATACAGGATACTATAATCCCATCCCGATTATTACTGCTGCTACGTTGCCTCATCCAGTTAAGCATCTTAGTCTATTGCTCTTCTACATGGCCCAAACAGGTATATAGTCCTCTCATTTAGTCTCCAATCCTCAATAGCAGCTAGTACATACTCCCTAAAGATGGTTCTTGCTGCTGTGCCTGTGGTAGGGATGGCTAAGGTTCAAAAATGGGAAAAAGTTTGGCATTTGGTCCTTTTTTATTTTGGAAATTCGGGCAGTTCGGTCGATCACATGGGTACCCTCATTTCTCCTTCAATAGAGTTCTAATTTCTCCCTTCGTTACTCCTTGGTTGATAATGCATTTGGTTCAACTCATATGGATTCCTAAACTTCTGGGTGCCTGAGTTCCCAAAATGCCATTTTCGTAAGCTTTTCCCTCACCAGAGATCTCAACTTCACATTTTCTGATGTTGCATTAATTTATAATCATCCATAACCTTGACACAAAACTATTGTCATTCTCAATTACCTTGCCCTAGGCCCAAACTTTGAGTGTTATGAACACACTAATTTTTATTAATTTCATCATCTATATAATACTCACTCTGTTTCAAATTATCTGTCGTTTAAGGTAATGACACCAGAATTAAGGTAGCTATTAAATAGCCTCAATTCTAATAAAAAATAATTGTACTTGACTAAATTATCCTGGTTAAAATTAACTTAAACTTTTGTTACTATTCTATTGAAGATAACAATAAATATGTGTAATGTTAAAAAAATAACAATTAATACTTCATTGATAATATAAAACGACAGATAATTTGAAACAAAAAAAAGCTCATAAAACGATAGATAATTTGAAACGGAGAGAGTACACCGTATAAGCTTAAGCTTGAATTTACTAAAAACACAAATTTTGAGGAAATGACTTGAATTATCAAAATATTTTCGCATTTATTGTATCTATTAAATAAAGTGACCAAAATGCTCAAATATTAATTGTGTTTTTTAAAAAGAGACAATTTTTTGATTCATTCAAAAAATATAAAAAATACTAATTTTTATAACACAAAAAAAAAAAAGCATATACTATCATACCAGACTTGAAAGTTAATTAAAAAAAGACTCAAATTTAAATCCATACCTATATTTTGATTACGGTACCTGGATTTAATGGGTGAGTTTTGCGATATTCGTTAAATATGTAAAATGACCATCTCTATTTACTAGAAGGGGGCTCTATAATTATTTTGTTGGCTACATTTAAGATAATGAGTCTATAATTATTAAATTTTGAGGACAGACTTTTGCAAATTCCAGCCTGATATACGTTGGCAAGACATGTGAATATTACAAATCAAAATAATAATGCAATATCAATATGACAAATCATGATTTATCCATTAAGTCAAAGAAAAAAAAAAAAAGAGAGAGAGAGACTGCAATATCAAATGACAAATCATGATTTATCCATAATGTGCAGAGATTCCTACACATTCGTGAGTGACAGGTTTCTTCTCCTCTAAAGATGGAGATTCAAAATATTTATTTTTATTTTACACTTCTGAAATGAGAAATCTCTTCAACATTATGTAAAAATTTTCTTGATGGGGGAAGTTAAAGGAGGACCAGGGTGTTTGACAAGTTCTATGAGATCTACGCGAAAAAGAAACCTGGAGTGTTCACTATCGCGTGGCTGATAAGAATCTTAACAAATAATATATAAGTACATGGCTAATGTGGTGGCGGCGTGGCATCTGTCTCTGTAATAACAAGCTTGAGAGTTGATAAAACCAGTTAGATTGTCCCCTACCGACGCAATCTCATAGGAAGAAAGAAACTTCCTAGTTGTAGCCTATGTTTCAGTTTGTCTTTCGTTTGCTCCCTTTTTGTTGCTGTCAAAGTCTCTCTCTTCACTTTGGCAAGCTATAAACTTTCACACTATTTCGTCACAAAATCATATTAATCGAGCTTCATTTACTGTTCCTCGATCTGGGTCTTTGTTTATTTGGAATTCAGAATCAGTTTTCGATTCTGGGTCTGAAGGGAATCACTGTTTTAGATTATGAGGAAAAGGGAGAGGGAAAATCCTTGTGGGGTATGTGGCCACTATCACAAGTACGAAGAAGGGGAAGTCTGTTCGATTTGCGGCCACCGCGTTCCGGCAGCATCGGAGAAAACTTCAATCAGAGTCAGCGCCTTCCCTTCAGTGATTCTGCCAGAATTCCTTTACTTGGGCAGCTACGATAACGCATCACGTTCAGAGCTTCTCAAGACCCAGGGAATCACTCGAATACTCAATGTAAGGGGTCTCAATCATTTTATGAATCTATGGTTGATTGATTTTTCTTTGTTCCATACGTGGTCTGGTAATTTCAATATCTCACTAGTCGCTTGTTTATAGTAAATCTATGAGCACTTTGATTAGATTGTTGTTGATTGGCTTTTGATCCTTTGAATTCTGTTGTTTGTTTGGATTGTAGTTTGTGGCGTTAGAGATGTCAGTATGATGTGATTGTTACAGACAAGAAAGGAGTAAATATATATTTTAATTAATTTTAAAGTCTTCACCTGGTGATGCTATGGTTTCAGTTACTCTTCAATATGTTTCATTTGGTAATAAGATATAAACCGTGCAGAGTATAGGATTTAGGAGAGTGCTTCCCTAACTGGAAAAAACAGATACCAATATATATTAAGACATCTCACTAATTGCTTGTTTATAGTAAAGTTGCTTGTAGATAATAAGTTGAATTTGTAGGGGCAATCAATTTTCATGGATTTTGGAAGGACTCATGATTCATTGCTATCTTCTTCAGTCAGCACAATATCTTTTGATTGCCCAACATCTAGATTCTGGACCACAGGTGCACTCCTGTCTGGTCCAATCCTGGAGTTCATCTTATTCTTATTGCATCTGAGCAAGGAAAAACTTTATAACATCAGGATCTGTTACTAGCAGGGAATTAAGTTAAAATTGGTAATGCTAGCTTCTTTGGATTTATAATAGGTGACTGCTTGACTTGTTTTGAAGATTGTTGACATTTTAAAGTTTAAACTACTTAGTTGTGTTAAATTACATTGCTCATAAAGGTTGTCTCATTTAATTCGACAAATCTAAGCCTTAAGACCTGCTTATCTAGAAATTTTTTTTGAAACTTTACATTCTTATAAGAACTTGTATTTTCTGACTGTGCAGACAGTTCCTTCTTGTCAAAATCTCTACCGAAATTCATTTACCTATCACTGCCTCCCAGATGACAAAACTTTGCCATTTGATGAAGCGATTCAGTTTCTAGGTAAGCTCTTGTCCATTAAAATAATTTTATTTCTTGTTAACCTTGTTTTTAAGATGTTTCAGCATTATTCTTCACTCATGGAGTTCTTTAACTTATGATTGGTATACAATTTTTTAATTTTATTTTGAGAATATGGATCATACATGTTGTTTACATATGCTATTTGAATATCAGCTGGTCTGTGATTTTTTTTCTGGGTTTAATCATATCTTCTCAATTATATACTGATATTTATCAAGCGTTTGAATTCTCAAGTAGTCAATTTAAGAACCATTTGGAGTTGTCTATCTGATGACATTTGCTATATATATTTATTTGTTTTTTTTAAAAAGTAATTGTCGTGGTTCATTTAAGCTTTATAAATATATATATATTGGAAGTCTCTTGTATCTTTTTAAGCCTACGTTTGAAGAAGCGCAACTGAGGTGCACCTCATGGCAGTTTTCGAAGTTTGTAAATTTAAGAAATGTGGGTTATAATCGGGAGCGTATAATTCAAAAGAAGAGGCATAGGACATGCTTTGTCCCTGCATTCTTTTGCAAGCTAATTCTTAGATGTCTGATGACATGTCAGATTTTCTATTGGCCTGCATTCTAGGGGAATCAAGAAACTAAATACACTTCTGGTGTGAGAAGAAGTTTATTTCTTTCACTTCTTTGAGCTTCTTTGTTAGTTAAGTGATATGAGTAGAGGGATAGAAAGAATTCAAAATATTGAACAGCATATGTTACATAGAAGAATCCAAGAATACTGAAACTCTGGGAGATGCTACAATCATCCATAGAGCAGAAGTAGCAATGGGAGAATTATGTGCATTTGAAAGACAATAGAGTTGGGACAAAGCATCTTAATGTGGAGCTATCCCTTCCAATAAGAGCCTGTTTGGCTGTGCTGCAAAATTTTTTCTTTTTTTAGCATTGCTTTTCGAAAATCGGTTTTCAGTTTTCATGAAGTAGTAGTTTGGTATTCTGCAAAATCATACAAGAAGCACTTGTAATATTGTTCTGAGTATTTGGCCACTGTTTTAAAAAGGTGCATTTGAATATTTTTCTATTTTATTTTGATTATCTTGGGCACAAAGCGGTGGAGGTGGAGGTGGTGGTGATGGTGGATGATGTTTGTATTTTTGAGGGTATTTTTGCTTCAAGGAGAAACTCCATTTCTTTGCTTTCTGTAACAACAGAAAATATATTATGGTTTATTTAGAAACAATTTTACATGTTTGCCAAAATCCTGTAAAAAATTAATAAAGATCTCTGAAAAGTAGCTTTTTTCCCTGCCGTAGCAGGGTCTGAGTCCAACCCATAATCTAATATATTAGCAAACAATATTGTAAAAGGAGAATATACTTGATATTTGATAAGTGAATTTTCATGAGCTTGCATGTTTAAAATTGCTCCAATCTTCATATTTCTTCTATTTTGCTGCAAGCTATATTTGCTTTTAAATGATACGGGCTTCTTAGGAAAATTACAGTAATATTCTGATGGGAACCAAGATCTATAACAGGAATAATAACAGAGAAACATCTGGAGTTCTAGAATAACACTGATATATTGACTGATGGAGTGCCTAAACAGCACTTGGAATACACAGAAACAGCACACAGTGCAGAATAATAACAGTAAACTAAATACTGGAAATAACAGAACACTCTCACTACTACAGCAGCTAAACACTCGGAAGAAATAACAATGACAAGGTAACAGTAGGTAGAAAATGCATAAAGCCTCCCTAGCAATTTGGGCGCTAGGACTCCCCCTTTCAACAAACCAAATTCTCCATGAACCCTTAAAGCAACCATTCTCCTGCTTAAAACCCCCTTCCACAACAGGACAAGTATTGCCAGGTCACCCCTACCCATGCTCCCATGTATAACCAATCCTCCCAACCTCACGGATCTCTTGCCATGTATGACCTTGGACTAGTGCCCCTTTTGCCCCTCTTCTTTCTAGAATATGTCCACTTAGTTGGGGGCCTATCATTATCCACCCTGCACTTTCACCTTGTCCTAGTGGTGAAGGTTTGCAAAGTGGTCAACAATAACAATTGCTGTCTCCAAATTGGCATCAGAATGAATAACAAATGACTGTTTGAAAACTACTAAACCGCTAGCTTCAAGTAAGGATGATGCAACCATTGAATCACTGGCACCATCTACAAGAATCATGGAATTCAACAACAAGCGAATCTTGATCATCGAGTTACTCATTAGGAGCTCTTCTGCCATTAACTCAAATTCTGATGAAGCATAATGAGTAAGCTCAAAGCTCTAAACAGCATCAAAAGTCAGATGTATTAGTGCACAGACTTTAGCCCTAAACATTTTCCTAATTGTTCCTTTCCTTGCATCTCCACCCTTCTCTTCATCTAGTGAAAACTTCTGGTTCAGAGAGACATCATGTATATCTCTCAAGGAATCACTGGGTAACTCTGATTCTAGACTTTCAGCTCCCTCATTGTTTCGCTGCCATTGTGGATGCTTTGGGTTGCAAGTGGTTATTTTAGACAGGTAAGTCTTGCAACGCTCAGGCCATTAGAATCGATGAATATTTTTTAATTTGTTCTGCCTACATTTTGCCCCTAGTTGCTTGTTAAATGCCTCAATAGCAATTTCCTCTGCAATGTCTAGTTTTCCAAGCTATAAATCAAGATAAATTATGTAGTCAGGATCTCTGGCCACTGCCAGTGCATCTTCCAACATTCCCCGAGATTCCAAAAAACGAGCCACATTGTTAGGGTGATCTTGAAGAATTGTTGAAAAATTTTGACTTGCCTGCTCAAAATTCCCACGCATGATGAGAGTTTTATACTCAATCCAGCTCAAAAGTAAGGTATATCAGATGACATTAAACTCCTTAACAATGAGATAGACACGACTTTGATTGGCAAGATATCCTAATAAGTACATTGGCCGGTCCCAGTGAAACATGGTGGTCACCTCACCATCAACATAGTGGTTAAGTTTCAAAGAAGAGTTATTGTAAATAACAAGTTGCCAACCCAAATTCCAGTTCTGACTTGCTTATTTATTTCATGACGTAGTTCAAATGCATCCTCAGCCCCTTGCTCATCAATAGGTCTTTCACTATCAGGATATGATGATACAATATCGCAATTGTATTTCAGAATGTAAAATGATGAATCACTAGCACTTGGTACCAAGTCACCACTGTCAGCCCAATAGACATTTTTTACATTAACCTCAATTCGCCGAATTAACTTGCAGTAGTTCTAGTCATAGAAACAAAGGAAGTCATTTGAGCACTTAGCTAATATGATCCCTCCGTAGATATGTTCTGCTTTCCCTTGAAGGGGCTTGGGTTTGAGGAATTGCTCTGATACCAATATGATGGAACCCAAGCAAGTAAACAGAAAATACACCAGAAATGAACCAGGAAATATGGATATATTGAAGAACAGTATGATGAACACACTGTAAATACACTGAAACAGCAGCTACTACACTGGAAATGAAAGCCAACCTCACATTAACAGCAATACACAATAAAACAGTAAGGAAATTAACTCATAAGCTCCCTCACAAACACTCACAGCACAAAACAGAATGAAGAACATACATCCCAGCCAAGCCAGGCCAAACTAGCGATAAGGGATGCTAGCCTTCCCAAGACACTCACAAAACTCAGCATACCCCCCTTTGGCCAGCCCCTTCACCTTTTATTTACTTTTCCCTTCCTCCAGCTGCATGGCGGCCTTCCTTGCCTAACCATCCCCCCATCCCACGGATCATTAGCCACGTGTGTTGTGTGGCTATTGTCCCTTTTACCCTTCCCTTTTGTAAATTATCCCCTGGGTCTATCGTTACCCCCTTACACTTTCACCTTGTCCTCAAGGTGAAGGATGGCAAATTGCTCAACAGTAACAATTGTTGTCTCCAAATTTGCATCAGAATGAATGGCAGATGATTCCTTGAAAACTACTATACTGCTAGCTTTAAGTAAGGATGATGCAACCATTGAATTAGCAGCGCCGTCTATAAGATGGAATTCTTCACCATGTGAATCTTGATCACTGAGTTACAGCTCTTCTGCCATTAACTCAAATTCCAATGAACCATTCCCCAAAGCTGCAAATAACACTAGAATACTCTTTCTTTGAAGTCCTCGTTTGTGTCTTCTTGCCCTCATGCATCTTGTATTTCAAATCAAAGTAAGTACACCCAGGTGATTTTATCCTGCACCACTTGCAACATTTAAAGCCGAACACATCAAAAATTTTCAAATCTTCAAGTTCAACGGTTTCAGAAAGATGCCAATTTTTGCATGTCTTACAACAATTATACAGCATATCATACCTATATGGCTTAAGGCACCAGTGACAAACAGGTTCCAATTGAGGCACACGTGATCCTCCCTTTAGAAGTATATTCCTAAGCCTGAAATTATTGTCTGTATTTTCACTATTCTTTTTTTTTCCACATAATACACCAGGAACAATTACTCCATCTAAGATGAAAATCTAGGTATCTAACCTGAAGTGAGAGCTGTGATGTATTGCTACCCTTCTGAATTGTAGCTCTCTTAACTAACACCTCCCACCTGGTGCACGTTTCTATGCTGTTCCAACAGTACACGCAACACTTTGAATCCTAGAAGATTCAGCTAACCAATCTTCCATCAGTCTAACCTAGTCTCCAGAGAAAACAAGTATACGAATGTTCTCCTCAAACTTCAGCACCTTCTTTCCTTGCGTGACCTTGTTTCCAACAATTATTAGAGAGGTTGCCATTGCTTCAATGTGATTTTGATAAATGCCAAAGATCTTTGCTAAACAAGTTGGTGTTCCTAAGTTGATCAAATCATATAAATACATATAATAAGCTGGTGTAAACTTGACTGACTGAAGCTCCTATCCTGTCGTACTGAAAAACTCTGATGTTGATAATGCGGCCCTGGTTTCATGACGAGGTCAATAGCTAGGTAAGGGTTTGTGAGGTTCTGAAAAATCTACTATCTCGCCTGACATTCTTGAAAATTGTCCATCTACATTAGTTTGAAGTTCCTCTTCATGGAAACTCCTGAATCTTACTTTGCTTGTTTCCTCAAACTCACTGCATACCAACAAGGTTTGAACAACTTCACCCATGAATGGAAGTTGAGCGACTTCACACAGTGATACGATTGCAATTCTGACGACAGCCAGCATATGGATATCCTTAGAGCTGCTCCTTGCCGCCCTTTTTGCACTAGTTGGTAAGTTTGGACCCTTAAACCTCCCTGTATCCCATTGAGTTTTAGTTATTGGGCTGTTTTGGCCCAATTCCTACACTCCCTTAACTGTTTAATTTGTCAACTAGGCCCAATTGTCTGCTAGCCCAAATTCACTTTGATTGCCATCTAGCCCTGGTGTTTCCTAGTTCCTAGCCCTTTTCTCCTCTGATTTGGGCTAGTGTTATTACATGAATTGGGTTTTTGGGCCTAATCAACCCTAATCTCTTTCCCCACCTCATTAACCATTGGCCTCCTTAGAGGCCATTCTGTAGCCTCCTTCAAACAGAGGTCCTCTTTCAATGCTGCCATCAACGGCTCACCCTGCTTCCTGAACTTAGCCGACTTCCATACTTTCTTGACGGTCATGAGTTCTTCACCGGCATTTTCCTTCTGGTTTTCTTCGTCGATCTTGTAATTCTGATGGAAAAAGTTACTATTTCATTCATAGGACAGTCATATATATACATAGTCTAACTCCTATAATCATGCTATCCAATCCCCTATAA
>JASKGM010080075.1:0-14797 GCA_034509205.1 Ceratonia siliqua | reverse complement strand
ATTCCCAGTGTTAAAACGGAATCAAAATCCAAACCTTGAATGCTAGCAGACAAGGATGATATGCATTAGCCAGACCAGAAGCGAACCCCAAAATCCCTCAATTGCAACACCCTTCTTTGTATTTGCCGTCGGACTCTCAGCTTCCTCTTTTGATCCTGGAAAAGAATCAATCCCCTAAATCTCTTCGTTGCAGCCTCTTTATAGTTCACGAACCCCCATGTTGCAGTGCCTTACGCAATGCCGTGAAGAGAAGATGGTTCAGGGAGTTGGCGTGCTGTGTAGATGGTGGGTCGCGTGGAAGAATGGGTTTTAACGAGAGAGTGGGTATAAGGCGATCTGGGAGTGATTTTGTTGCAGAGGGTTGCGTGGGATAGCCGAGCGAGCAGAGTATGGGTGATTGCAGAGAGTAATTGCAGGGAGATAAGGGATTTTTGCAAAGAGGGATAGAAGAAGAGACCTTACGGGGAAAGGAGATTTTCACAGAGGTTATGGTGACTTAGCAGAGGGAATGGGTGGAAGAAGAGAGTAATTACAGGGAGATAAGGGAATTTTGCAGAGAGGGATGGAATAAGATACCTTATAGGGAGAGGGGATTTTCGCAAAGGTGATGGTGACTTAGCAGAGAGAATGGGTGGAAGAAGAGACCTTACGGGGAGAGGGGTTGTTTGTGCAGAGAGGATGCAGGGGTTGAATCAGGGGGGTAGGTGGAGAAGAATGCAATTCCGAAAGGGGGCTGAGAGGATTTTAGGGAAAGGGGGTCCTGTGAAGGCTAGGTAAAAAGGGTTCTGGGTCATCGGGTATCTAGATAGGGTCAAGGGTGTTTGGACCGGGTATGGGCTGAGTTTAGAGTAATGGGTTGGGCTTTGGATAGTAATTGGATTGGGCTAGAGAGAATTGGATTGAGTTAAGGGTTAAATGGGTTGGAGAGAAATGGATTTCTTTTTAACTTTTGCATAAAATTAATAAATAATAAGTAATAGAAAATGAAATAAAACAAAATAGAATAAAGATAAATTAATATGAATAAGAATAAAGATAAGCTAAATGTCCTAAACAACAAAAGAGAAACTTAAATGATGGGACAAAAATGGGTGTTCACACATATTGTTTTAGAATAATACTTGAAAAAAATACAATTTGATGAAATATTTTTATAAAATAGGCTTAAATATAGTTTTGATTTCTTTAATATTTAAAATTTTAATTTGATTATCTTATTTCTAATTTAGACAATGTTGAAATTTTATATTTTAAAAAGTTTCAATTAAGTCATTCCTGTTGTAATAAAAAGGTAAAAGATAGAGATCAAGAACATAAAAGAAAGATATGAAAGAAAATGAAAATCACATGAGATTAATTCTTTAGGAACTATCTCACATAATATATTTTGTTGTACATATTTCTTTGAGAACGAAGCTCCTTAGGAAATCAAACATGAAGGGTGAAAAGTTACACATTTTGTCCATTAAAGACACCTTAAATAAGAGTGTTACATAACTTTAGGTACACCATAATGGGAGAATAATACCATACAATTAAAGGCATCATTAAGTGTAACGCCCAAAATTCAAAGGGTTCAATTCAAAGTTTTAGGTCATTAAGTCATAATATGTTGATGTGCACATGTGCATTAGGACTAATCCATAAGAAATTTTGTTAAAACAAAGTCATGAGCATGTTAAGAATTGAACAATGGAGATGGAGGTCAAATTTTGAGTGAATCTGGGCTATTTTTGGAAGTGCGGCCAACTACACCATACCTTATAGTTGACTGAACCTCCCTAGAATTTTATAAAAAAGACACCAATTGAGTTTTCATGAAAAGGGGGAGAAAGGGCTTGAGGAGAAGCCCTAGGAGCTCATGGGGATTGTTCCAAGGGAGGTCCATGCTACCAGTGTAAATTATTTCTCTATAAATCCCAAAGTCTTTAAAAATCATGATTTTCACAATCAAATAATATAGCAGAAGCAACAAATCAAGAAAGCGTACTTGAATCCATAGTGGCAATCTTTTCTTGTTCTCTATGCAAAGGCATAGAAAAACTGATTTCACTCTCTTGATTCTTCTATTCAACGAACCTAAGTGATGGAGATCAATACGCATATATAAGGTAGAGAGAAGACCAAGTTTCCTTATAACCCTAAAAGCACACTTTCCATCAAAATAGAGCAAAATCAGAAAACACATATCTATGGCCCATAAAATTACTAGAATATATGAATATACCTTATCGCATAATTTACGTAAATCAATTGTATCATTTAGGCCATAAATAAAATATTCTTACATTCTCCCACTTAGCCCATATGACAATATTGATTATTAGAAACAAGGTAAACATAATGTACACAAAAATAATATATTTTTATGTTTGAACATGACAATCATAATATTATAACCAAACTGTCTCCTAGCATGAGTCATGTCGGTTGTATATCATAAGACGACATAGTCCCTTCCATGTACTACGACACTAGCAAACCATTTAATTTTGATCCAAAAGGAGAAATACACATAATATCCAACATCTTGTTATGATAAAGCCATTGACACAAATGTACACACATAATGGAAAACAAGAAATATGTCAGAAACATCATTAATGAGATCTCAAAAGTGTCTCATAAATAAACACAACGTGATCCACAATCATAAATTAAAAGTTAACACCAAGACCCACTATGTTAACATGTTCCCTAAATGTCTTTGGTGGTAACCCTTTCAAAAGAGGATCAGCAACCATGAGCTTAGTACGATTATGCTCCATATACACTCTGTTTCTGAACTTCTTCCTTAACATCAAAATATTGAAGCTCCATATTCTTAGTACCATTTGAGTATTTTTCATTTTCTGAGAAAAAGACAGTTGTGATATTATCATAATAAATTCTCAGTGGCTTGGAAATAGTGTTGACAATTCCAAGTCCTATGACAAGGTTTCGCATCCATAATTCAAGAACTATGGCTCAAAGCAAGCCAGAAATTTAGTTTCCATAGTGGATGAAGCAGTGATTGTCTGTTTAGCACTTTTCCATTATATGTCGCCTCCAGCCAACAGGAATAAATATCCAAAAATTGACTTTCGACTATCAACACATCTAGCAAAATCCCAATTAGAGTATCCAATCACTTCCAAATGATCAGACCTCTTAAATTTAAGCATATAAGGTTTTGTTCCCTTCAGATATCTCATCACCTTCTTTGCAGCTTTCCAATGTTCCATTCCAGGATTGCTTTAGTATTTACCCAATATACCAACAGTAAAGCTAATGTCTGGTCTAGTGCAAGTTTGCGAATACATCAAGCTGCCCATAGCAAATGCATAAGGAATTCCTTCCATCTGCTTACGTTCCTATTCATTCTATGGGCATTGCATGAGGTTAAATTTATCCTCTTTCTGAATAAGAGCAACACTAGCTTTGTAGTTCCCTATTTTAAATCTCTCTAGAATTCTTTCAATGTATCCTTTCTGAGACAATCCTAATATATCATGTGATCAATCACAAAATATTTCTATTCCTATCACATAGTTTGCCTCTACTAGCTTTGTAGTTCCCTATTTTAAATCTCTCTAGAATTCTTTCAATGTATCCTTTCTGAGACAATCCTAATATATCATGTGATCAATCACAAAATATTTCTATTCCTATCACATATTTTGCCTTTTCCATGTCTTTCATCTCAAAGTTCTTAAAGCAAAATTTCTTGGTTTGTACAGCATACCAAGATCACTACAAGCAAACAAAATATCGTCAATATACAGAATAAAAAATATAAATTTGCTCCCACTAACCTTCAGATATATACACCAATCAACAGTGTTTTCAACAAAGCCAAAGTAAGTAATGGTGTCATTGAATTTTAGATACCATTGTCTAAAATCTTGTTTAAGTCCATATATTGACCTTTTTAATTTGCCAACCATGTTTTCCTTTCCCTTAACTAAGAAACCTTCAAGCTGGTCCATATAGACTTCTTCCTCTAAACTCTCGTTCAAAAAATTTGTTTTCACATCCATCTAATGTAACTCCAAAACAAAATGAGATACGAGAGCCATAATGATTCTGAGTGAGTCCTTCTTGGATATGAGAGAGAAGGTGTCTTTGTAATCAATGCCTCATTTCTGAGTGAAACCTTTGACTACCTTTGACTACAAGCTTGGCTTTACGTCATTCAATATTGCCATTGGAATCTCTTGGTTTTAAAAATCTACTTATAGCCGACTGCCTTAAATCCTTCAAGCAATTCAACAATATCCTAAATTTTGTTTTGTTCTATTGATTTCAACTCTTCATTCATGGCATTAACCCATTTATCAGAATCTCTATTCTTTATGGATTGTGATAATGAAACTGAATCCTTATCCACCTGAATGTCAAAATCAGATTCCTGCAAATAAACCACATAATCATCATAAATAGCATATCTCCTTTCTCTTTGAGATCTTCTTACTGCTACTTCTTGTGGTTCTTCTAAGGTCAGTTCAGTGGTGTTGATCTCATTCTAGAGTGACTGATCATTAGATTGTTGTTTGACATTTTCAAATTACTTGACAACAAGAGAGACAACAATATCTTTATAAGTTGTGGGTAATGGGACAGGTACCCTAACTTCTTGAGTGATTGATTTCCTTTTGCGTGATTCATCACTCCCACTGATTTCACCATTCTCAAGGAATCTAGTATTTCTGGTTTCAACAATTCCTGTAACATGGTTAAGATGGTAAAACCTATACCCTTTGGATTTTTTAGGGTAACCAATGAAGTAACCACTGATTATTCTAAAATCCAAATTTTTTTTCATGTGGATTATAAATTCTAGCCTCCGCTAGACAACCCCAAACATGTAAGTGTCTCAAGTTCGATTTTCGTCAAGCCCACAGTTCAAAAAGGGTATTTAGAATTACTTTACTAGGAACCATGTAAAGAATATAAGCAATAGTCTTAAGGGCTTCCATCCACAATGAAATGGATAATGTAAAGTTACTCAACATACTCCTAACCATTTTCATAAGAGTATGGTTACGCCTTTCAGCTAACCCATTATGTTATGGCGTACCTGGCATTGTATATTGCACAAAACGCCATGCTTTTCAACGAGTTTAGCAAATGGACTAAGTCATTGTTTTATTCCATTATACCTTTCATAATACTCACCACGTTTATCTGACTTGATGTCTTTTAATTTTCTATCTCATTGTCTTTCAACCTCGGTAATGTTGAACTTTAAGGCGTGTACTACCTAGGATTTTTCATGCAACAAATATATATTTAAGAGTAACATGAAAAGTCATCTATAAAGATGATAAAATACTTTTATCCTCCAAACGGTGATGAGTCGAAAGGTCTACAAATGTCAGTATAAACAATTTCCAAAAGTTTCCCATTTTTTATAGAACTATCCTTTGTGTGTTTAGTTTGCTTTCCCTTAATGAAATCCACACACACATTGGAATTAGTAAAATATATGTTCAAAAGAATCTCATCTTTTACTAATCTCTTCATTCTTTCTCTGGATATATGACCCAAAAGTTTATGCCACAAGATAGAGGAATTTTCATTCATCTAACTACGTTTAGCTTCTACATTAAGATGCATAATCAAAAGGGTTTCAACAAAATTGCTATTGAGATTTAACCTATACAATCCACCACATAAAGTATCAAAACCAATAATAAAGCTTTATTTAAACAAACGAAAACCTTTATTGCAAAAACTTAAGGAGTATCGCTCAAGATCAAGTTTTGACATGGAATTCAAATTTCTAGAAATAATCAAAACATAAAGTGTTTAAAAAAGATCTAAACAACGACTAGGGTTTAAAAATAAATGAAAAGTCCCAACAGTGGTAACTAAAACTTTAACTCCATTTCCTAAAACAATACAGTGTTCATTTGGTCTTAAGGTCTAGATTGTAAGGTATCACTGCATTGAATAAAAAACATGAACATTAAAACCTGAGTCAAGCCACTAAGTATTACAAGGATCATCAATAAGATTCAATTCATAACATGCATATGCTAAATGTTTACCCTTCTTTTCGAACTATGCTCTGCGTTTTGGATAATCTCTTTGAAGGTGTCCAAACTCTTTGCAAAAATAGCATCTGATGCCCTTTAGTTCCTTCTTACGAGCCTCAATAGCATAAGAAGGCCTAAAATCCTTAGGTGGATTAACCTTCTTGCCCTTATATGGTTTCTTCATTTTATCTCCAGCTCTATTACCAACCAGATGAATTGAATGATGCCATTGTTGCAAAGGTCTTGCCTCCTCCTGAACAAGCATACTGGCCAATTCATTTACATTCCACTTATCCTTAATATTGTTGTAATGAATCTAAAAGGGTCCACAGTGAGAAGGCAAGGGAGTTCAAGATAAATTGAACAAGGAAAGTCTCATCCAACTTTATCTTAAGAGCTTTCAATTTAGCAGCTAGATCACTAGCACCATCAAACTTCATGGTGATAAGTTCAATGTCCCAGCTAGAGACTTATCTACTAAACGAAAACATTCTTCCACCATTTTGAAGAAATCTTTTGCACTATTAATTGTTGGAAATGTTAACTTAATACTATTTGCTATAGTCATTCACATAAACATAATGGTTAATATGTTTGATTTTTCCCAACACTTAAAGAAAGCCTTTTCTTCCACATTACTTTAATTAGTACGAGTAGCCAATTTCTCAAAATAAAGAACTAGATAAAGATCCAAAACGCCAATGTGAAACTGGACCTGCTCACTCCAATATGAGAAATTAGTTCCTTTAAGTATCGAAACAGATGAGGCAAACAAATGAAGCGAAACAGAAACTAACACTATAATTAAATAAATACTTGCAACATTAATACTTTGAGTTGTAAAAGAATACATATTTATGCAACATAAAGTAGTACTACCGTAATCAACCTATGGGTTTTAAATTACGTTATACTAAACAATTATCTAAACTGGTGACTCTCATTCACCTAGGAATAATTAATCATATATTCGTAATTAGATAGGTTTGTCGCCTTTGAGTATTCATTCTAATCTCAACTACGAACATATATTAATTACCCCATCTTAGTTGATTAATCACTTGAATGGTGGTGCACCTTTGGGCCAATCCAAAATATTCAAATGACTAAAAAAACATCCAAAGGTTTGCAAAGTCATTAACTTAATATTTAGGGAAAATATTAAGGTTCAAAATGTGACTCGGTGTCTATTACACTTTCTAGTTAGGCCACTTTGGCGACTACCAAACTCATCAATTATATATATATATATATATATATATATATCAATCAGTATAATGACAAAGCAAAAACATAACAAGATTCAACAGACATTAATTACTTGTCACAATATGAATACTAATAACAATGAACAAACTTAAAGCTTTTGTTCTAAACCTAATGTTATAGGATGCTCTCAAAAGGAGTCGAGAAAGTAAGCAAAACATAAAAGTAGTCAATTTGTAATTTGGCTAACTTAATTTCCATAAGTTCTAGCCCCAAAACATGGAATTGAATAAAAGTATTCATAAGCAACACATATAGCA
The DNA here is from genome assembly GCA_034509205.1 of Ceratonia siliqua. Taxonomy (NCBI): domain Eukaryota; kingdom Viridiplantae; phylum Streptophyta; class Magnoliopsida; order Fabales; family Fabaceae; genus Ceratonia; species Ceratonia siliqua. The sequence continues at coordinate 7,251 of JASKGM010080075.1, read as the reverse complement.
TGCATTAAAAGAAATTGATTTAGATCCATAAGCAAAAGGACAAAGAACGTGGAAGCCCGACTCATTAAATTGCTACAACTAGGAAAAGGTCAAAAGAAGCAATAAACTCCAAACATAAGAAAAATGTATAGGGTATTTACGAAAAATAATTACCCTTGTCCCTTCTCAGAAAAGCAAAGCGTAATCTCATATGAACATACGACAAGTAAGCAAAGTTGTCAACTATTGAAACATAATCCATTGACAAGATGAACAAAATAAAGCACAAATTTCAAAGTTATGGCATATATAATGAATTTCAACATGACACAAGCCATGTATGATGACACGTAGAGATAGAACAAAACATCATAATTAAAATGTAAGGACTAACAAAAAATCATGACTGTTTGAACTCAAGCTCCGATACCATATGTAAAGTATTTCTTTGTAAATCCCAGAGTCTTTAACAATCACAATTTTCACACTCAAACAATATAGTGGAAGCAAATAATCAAGAAAGCAAAACTGAATCCATAGTGGTAGCCTTTTCTTGTTCTCTGTGCAAAGTCCTAGAAAAAATAATTTCACTCTCTTTACCCTTCTATTCAACATACCTAAGTGATGGAGATAAATGAGCATATATAAGGTAGAGAGAAGATAGGGTTTCCTTATAACCCTAAAGACCCACTTTCCATCAAAATAGAGCCTAATAAGAAAACACATCTCTACGGCCCATAAAATTACTATAATAGATTAATATACCTTATTACATAATTTTAGTAAATCAACTATGTCATTTGGGTTATAAATAGAATATTCTTACATTCTCTCACTTGAGCCATATGACAATATTGATTATTAGAAATAAGGTAAACATAATGTGCACAAAAATAAATCTACTTTTATATCTGAACATGACCATCGTAATATTATAACCAAACAGTCTCTTAGCATGAGCCATGGTGGTTATATATCATAAAATGACGTAGTCCCTTCCATATACTACGACACTAGCAAACAATTTAGTTCTTATCCAAAAGGAGAAGTACACATAATGTCCAACATCTTGTTATCATAAGCCATTGACACAAATATACATACATAATGGAAAACAAGATATATGTCAAAAACATCATTAATGAGATCTCAAAAGTGTCTTATAAATAAACACAATGTGATCCATAATCATAGATCAAAAGTTAACACCAAGACCTATTCTATTAACATGTTCCCTAAATTTCTTTGGTGGTAACCCCTTTATAAAAGGATCAGCAACCATGAGCTCAGTACGAACATACTTTATTGACACTCTTTGTTTCTGAATTTCCTCCTTAACGGTAAAATACTTAAGTTCTATATGCTTAGCGCCATTTGAGTATTTTTTGTTTTATGAGAAAAAGACAGATGTGGTATTATCACAATAAATTCTCAGCTGCAGTACTATCACAATAAATTCTTAGCTACTTGGCAATAATGTTGACAATTCCAAGTCTTGAGACAAAGCTGCGTAGCCATAAGTCAAGAACTGCATCCTCAAAGTAAGCCACAAATTTAACTTCTATAGTGGATGATGCAGTGATTGTCTGTTTGGCACTTTCCATTGTATCACAAATAATCAAGAAGTTGGCTAGATGTGCATTCAAGTCTTCATGAGGACATCCTCCAAACTAGCCTTGCTGAACCATCTATATCATCCCGTGCTTAATTTCAAAGTTGTTGGCATTTATAGGGGGTTTCACTATGCTACTTCTTGCCCCATCTACATTAGGTCTATAATGGTTATTTAATAATATCCTTTGTGGATTTGGCTGGGCAGGTGTATTAGCTTCCATGTTTATAGCTTAAGTTTGCCTCTGTAATAATCTTTGTTGTCTCCTTATTCATATGAGAGTTCTCTCAATCTTAGGATCAAGATGATCAATTATAGTATAACTCCTGGGCATATAGGAAGTGTCGGCAACAAGGAATTAACACTTAAATACCTCAAAAGATAGGAAAACACACGTTTTGACCAATAAAAACAAATAAATAAATGAAAATTGAAAAACCCTAGAAGATAATGAAATTAGGCTATGAGAGTATGGTGTCCATGGCACAGTGATGGGTCTTGCTTAGAATGGGGTTTCCCTTTGAAAAAGTATATACCCACAACCTAGTTCCACAAAATTTTTAGGTGAATAGTAATCAAGAAATTTAAAATTTGCACTAAAACATATGTTGAAGATATAATAAATCATAAACTAATACAAGAACTCGTTGGTATTGATGTTGAACATTTCTTCCCTGGTAATAGCTCCAAAAAATTGAATCTACTCACAAGTGTATGGGTTGTAAAAGGCAGTATAGGACAATCAAGTGTTGTACAAGGAGAATGGTTCAATTTAAAAAATATACATTTCCTTATATTATTTAGGCAACCAAACAATCAAGAGAGTTATAACTAAATAATGCTGTAAGGAAATTTTATAATAGAGAATCCTAGGAATAGGGTTCATAAATTGAGTCCTGTTATGGAAATGGCACTGATTACTGATGTTTCAAGATGCAAAGACAGGGTTTTCCTAATTTATATTGTATCATCTTTTAAGGTATACAAATTCTATTCACTTTAACCCTATGTCTACTTTCATGATCAAAGGTATTAACATAAATGCATTATGAAGTATGAAACCTTAACAACAACCATATAGGTATGTATTTACTTTTGTTATTACACTGCCTACACTAAATAAATTCACCAACTAACTTTGATCTTTCACTTTCGCTCCATCACTCAATGCTTTAGACAAAGACATCTTAGCCAGTAATTTATGAGCAAAAAATATGAATCTATTAAGTTACATCAGAAAACATTCTTCCATAACAAGAATCAATCCATAATAGAAACTCAACAACTACAACCCAATCCTAGAATGAAAGTTTAGCTACTCATGGTAGATAAAATAAAATAGAGATTAAAAAAAGAAAACATTCTGAGATAGAAATAAGAGGATTCGAAATTAGAAGAATAAAGAAACTCTGTAATGGCAAGCAGTTGATGGGTCCTCCTCCTTTCAGATTCATCACCCATTTCTCTTCAAGACCAGCAAGGAGATTCTCGTCCCTCCTATTCTCCAGCCATTGTTACCTCTTTAGAATGTGTTCCCAATAACACATAATGGTCTCACCAATTCCCTCTTTTATTGTTTTGAACTTAGCTTCCTTCATGCACCAAAACGTAAATGTTTTGGGTCTTCTCAAATGCTATGCATTTTGGTCACTTGCTCTTGTATTTTAGCTAGCAACTTGTGCGTTTTCTTGCATGGGTTAAGCTGTGTGTTTTGCTTGAAATGTTACTATGTATTCTAGGTTTCTAGCTCCTTATTTATAGTAAAAAATGGGAAAGTTTAGATTATGTAGAGGAACAAATAAGGAATCAAATGATATTGCAACAAACACTTAAAATCTTGAATAAAAACATTAAAAGCCTCTAAAATATGCTCAATTAGCATAATAATCCCAAGAAAATATGTGGTAAATTATCTCACATCAAAGGGCCAGACTAGAATAAAAATTAGGGTAAAATACTCTGATAACTGAGTTTTATACTTAAGAATTAGATGACTTTGAATTAATACTTGACAACATTTGAGATTTGTTTTGAGAAATTTATTAGTTTTCTTTGTTTATTTCTGTAAGAGCAATGTTTTAGCAAACAACTAGCATTCAAAGCCCCTCCAGCCAAATTTTAGGGATCGGCACAATGGTTTCCATCACAGCAAGTCATGGCGTTCTAAGATCCAGAGAACCTGGCACCATGGCGCCAGCCACAGCAAGTTGAAGGTGCCCAAGCAGCATGTATGCCAGCTAGAAACCAGAGAACTTGGAACCACGACACTAGAAAGTTGAAGCCTTAACGCCCATGCATCAAATTGCATAAATACCAATTGACACGGTAGGAAAAAAAGATTTTGGATGAAGAGATGAAAGGAGCACTAACTGTCACAACGTGACGGATGGAAAAATTAACACCGTCATGACCTTAAGGCGATAAAAGAGAAAAATACAGAGATAAAAATTGGAGTCTCCACCACTTAATTATAAGGATAATTGGGATCATTTAAAAACTAAAAAATGGCCCTTGAAACCAGAGAATAGGTTCGAGAGTCTAATTACGTGTGGGGAAGGTGTTAGGCACCCCACGGTGTCCATCCCTAAGGATGGTTACCCTAAATTTGTTTGTACTTAAAAATTATTATTGTATTTGAATTACCTCTTTTATTATTTCAATTTTTGAAGAAAAATAAAGAAATAGGAAAATTGGACTTGTCTTACCGTGTAAGTGCCTACGTATCCTTAAGGGATCAAGCTCCACGTAGTTCGAATTAATTAAATTAAAATTTGATTAAGACGATATGGGAAATTGGGTTTCCACATAGAGTCCAGTAAAATGAGAGATCAATTCCCTACATAGTGCTTGAGAAAATGAAGACATTATGGGAACATAAATTTCCACACAACGCTTAGACAAAAATGGGAGAATATTTCTCCACATAGTGTTTAAATAAAAGGAGATGGTATGGGAAATGAATTTCCACATAAAACTCGAACAAAATGGAAGAATATTTCCCCACATAATGTTTGAGATTTAATGTAACATTTTATCAGAGTCAATTTTGAATTTCTAAAAGTGTAGGGGTCAAACCACAATTTTTGAAAACTTCAGGTCGAAATGCAGTTTGTGAAGTATTTAGGTGAAAATTTTGAATTTATGAATAATATTGGGAATCAACACTTGCAACTTTAAAAATTATTGAATTCCCTACTTAAAGTATTTAATTGGGCCTTTGTAATTCACACCTTCAGAATAAACTTTAGCAAATCCTTTGAAAACTCCCATTTTCCTTTTAAATCCTAATAGGCCATTGAAACCCTTTTTTTTTTTTTTTACTTTGGACATTGTTGATGTGTCCTTGTTGGTCAAACAGGCCTTTGGAGCCTCACAACATGAGTGGACCCTTAAATCCAGGTAGGCCATTGGAGCCCCTTTATTGAACCAACCAGGCCCTTGAAGCCTATTTTAAACTCTAGAACTTGTTAATGGGCCTTTTTGTTTAAACGAGTTTTTGGAGCCATTTATGAGAATAGGGACCTTCTATTTAATTTAGACCTTTGGAGTCTAAGAAAAACAAAATGAGCATTAAATTTGCTTCACTTCAAGAGGGCAAACTAATTTTTCTTCCTAATTAGAAAAGAAAAGAAAAAAATAAAATAAAAATAAAAATGAATGAACAAACTAATTAACTTCAGATAGGCCCCTACAAGCAGGACAAACCACTAGAAATCAGGACCAAAATAAAGTGATAGGATCAAAGTGGTACCTATATGAGATGAGTTTGAATTAACATGCCAGAAGGAAGAAACAGATTCATGCAATGTTGGTGGAATTTACATCTCCTGCTAATGACAAGATGTAGACTCAAGCCAGCCTACCATGTAACACCAATTTATCTTGTTGCCTAAATACTCGAACAATTCGCAACGAGTATAGACAAAGAGATTATCGGAACAACCAAAATTTTGAACTTAAGGTTGAAGGACATCCAGTAGATACCTGCTCCTGACTGATTAATTCTATCTCAACCCCAAAATCAGTATATAGATATCACAAGGAAGGGTTTATTTATAAAACAGTAAGTCCATGAATCAATGGTCTAGGTTAATACCAGAATTGGAATGTCAGTAGCCCTAAGATAACCATTATAGAAGAGTTCAAGTTCAGGGAGAATTTTCTGTCTCTAAATACACAGAGAAATACCATCCAGAATGGGAATCCTATTTATTTTCAGACCAGGGGCTAATTGAACAACAAACCAAGTAAATTTAACCTAGGGTTTTACTTTGATAAACAACAGTACTGGAATAGAATTAGCCCATATCACCAATACGATGAAACAAAAATTAGCTTATATGTTTTCACCGTAAACCCTATTACCTATAAATCAATAATCTTGTTTTGATTGAAGACCAAATTTGAAACTTGCTATGCCCTACAACTAAAAATCCATACTAGTGTAACCCTTTGACCCAAACAGGAAATCCAATTCAAGCAATCGGATAACCAAAATCTTAACAAGGAATTGAGCATAAATTACTCTGTCAAACCCCAGTTTTAGGCAATAATATAATAAGGACGACAACCGAATCAAACAAACTTAACACACAGTGATAACATTAGATTGAAGTAGCATTACTTTTCACTAAATGTAGTTTAAATCAAAAATCGACTATATCAACCAAGATGAGATAAATTTGGATCAACCAAACAGAAAACTCAAACCATCCATTACTCACAGTGAAACAGCAATGATCTCTTTCTATCTATAACTTTCAAGTACTTCTCGGTTTAGTGTTCTTCTTTTCAGTGCTTCAAAAATTCACCATGCTTCAGCTCTTCGTTTCGTCCTCCTCGGACCTCTCGGCTTCGTGCTCCTTTATAGCCGAAGAAAATCATTTCTGCCATTTCGTTCCCCATGGTGACGCGACGATTCAGAGGGAAGGGTATCGTGCTGGAGTAGGTTGCTTGCTTCAGACTTGAGGAACCGGTGAGATTAGGGAGAAATATAGGACCCTTCGAGTGAGGGGTTTTTCGCTGACAGGGCTGGCAGAGAGATGAGGGCTTTTTGTAGAGGAGCGGGCTAGAGAATGAGTGCCGTGAAAGTGCAGAGGTTGCATGATACAGGTGAGACAGAGGTGAAGGATGGAGAAAGAGACTTTACAGGAGAGAGGGGATGGAAAAGTAGAAGGGTAGCATGCAAAGGAGAGAAAAAAAAAAAAAAAAAGGTTTCAAAGGTACCTAGTTTGGAGTTGGGTTGAGTGTGGGTGTGGGCTCCGGTTTGGTCGACTTGGTTGGATTGGGTCTGAAGTGTGCTAGACCAGGCTGGACCCTTTTTTGGCTGTCAGAAAATTGTTTTTTTTTAATTAGCTTTTTTTTTGTTTATTTTCCTTATCTATCATTGTTTTTCTCTTTTTATCACAACTTTATTATTTATTATTTATTATTTATTATTTATTTATTTCATTTTATTTTATTTATTTTATTTTTTGTTATTACTTTTTTTGTTATTTTATTTTTTTTGTGCCTGGACAAAATCCAGTGTTTACACCAGCCAAAAGGAAAAACTACAATAGAGAAAGAAGGGCCTGAAGTCAAGGAGCACTCACTGTTCCTTCTTGACACTTTTACTTTCTCTCCTTTTTTTTTTAATCTTTATGAACTCCATAGCATTA
>JASKGM010080064.1:0-14797 GCA_034509205.1 Ceratonia siliqua | reverse complement strand
AAAAACATACAACATCTAAGCTTAACACTTGATCAATCGTGAATTAATTTCATTTATGTATTAAATATATGAAAATTCGACATACGAAATGTACCCTAATATTTACATACGAAATGTACCCTAATATTTACCTAAATAAAATTAACACTATTTTTTTTATCAAAATTTCTTACTTTTAAAGTTTCTAATATATATTAATCAAATAATTTAATTTTATCACAAAGCAATCATATTAGAGAAGAATAAATTATTTCAAGTATCTATATATAATATAATTATTTTGTATAATAGTACTTATCAAAATTTTTAATTAAGACTGAAATAATTAAAATACAAATATAATTATTAAATTACAAAAATGACTATTTAATTAAAAATTTAGTAAAACATATTTGTTTTAAGAATTAACTAAAAATAATGATAAAATTTGAATTCTTAACATTAAAGTTATTTAATATTTAATGTTAAAACATATATTATTTAAATTAATGCTGGTAGATACCTAGAGATAATGAATTTTCTCGTTGAAGGATTAATCAAAACGATTATTCAATGATTTTTACACTGCACTAACCAAACTAATTGAAAAATTAGAGAAGTCAAGTTATGAATTGTGATTGAGATTGGAAGGCAAAGAAAAGAAAATGTTTGCCAACCATCACTGCCTGGCCATTTAATATTTGCTGGCCACCAGCTGCTTCACCAATGAAGCATATTCTGTTTTTTTTTTTTAATTAAATTATTTTGAAGCTCATCGCTTTTAAGGGTTGAACACAGCTTACATTTGTAGTATGAAACTATTGTACAAAATTAAGTAAAAATAGTCACACCATATAAATTATATATGAACACATAATTCTATAAAAATACCAATATAACATGCATATTACAAGATACTGAAGAATGAAAATGTAATTTTTTCACCATGATTTAAAACTTTTTGAAATAATAAAAAGAAAATAAATTTTATATTTTGATGGTTTCTTTTGCTCTCTCATTCTTTCATAGTTGACAACAAGTGAGCCCCTCCCTCTTCCTTCTCTTTTATTATTTTTTCTTTTATATAATAAATTCTTCATATATGTCATTTAAAGAAGATCTGCTGATAATTTTTTAATCTTTCTTTCTTAGTAGATTTGAAAGATTTTTGTTATATTTTAATTTGTCTTTTTTGGTAAAAAAATATTTTTTCTAGTTGTTATTTCTTATAACCTAAGAATCTTATGCTATTATAAAAATTGTTGGATTTGATACATAGAGTGGACAAACATAATTATCTTATTGCAGCACCGATAATGATAATCAAAATTTTTCATCCTGCAATGTATAAGATCAGTAAAGCTTGTATTCACTTTTAATTCAACTAGAATTTATTAGATATTCATTATTGTTAGATGTAAGATTTTTATAATTGTTGTAAGTATTGTTGGGCATTATTTTTTTAATAAATTTTGTATTTGATAAGAAGAATGTCCTTTTTCTATTTATTTAGCATGCCCACGTTAATTATATATTGATTGAATATATAATTTGATTTTTTAAAAATATCATTCACCATAAATTTATTGTTCAAAAAATTAATGTATAGTTGAGTCTTCAAATTTCTTGATTTCGGACCAACTTCGTTTTTTTTAATGAGCAAATAAAATGATTAAACTAAATGTTAGATAAAATCATTGAATAGTCAACAATACATTATTTTTTCTATTTATCTCTAATTTATAATAACAAATAAAACTATATCCAATAAACAATAAATTATACAATATATGTTTAAAACATTTGATATAATTTTATTTAAATACATATATTATATTTTGAAATAGTGATTCATAAGATTTATTTATTTTTTGTTTTTAATATTTAAAATAATTTTAAAATATGCTTATAATAGTATTAAAAAAACTGAAATATCATAAATTTTGTTATGGAGTACAATGTCTATGAAAAGTATTAAAAAAATAATCCATTGAATATTTTAATTATAATTACCGAAAAAAAAGTTCTAGAAAGCAATAGTTAAGAGTCTAAACAGTTCTCTTTTGGTAGTATGTCGTACCTATTTGTGGAACTAATAAAGGACCGCCACATCCCTATTAAACCAACCTTCTCACAAATGGATTCTTCTTCTTCTTATTCTTCTTCTCTTTCTTATTCATATTTACTCGGTTGGGTTCATCAATGGTGCACTTTTTGGTGTGAATCTTAATGTTACTCAGTTACGAACATGGCAATCTTCTATTTGCTCTTCAAATCGAAATTTAATGATGTACTACACAGCCATATTGGGCAGCAAGCTAATCAAATTTGACAGGATATGGGTCTTAGGGTTTAGTTAGAAAGTGGAAGGGGAAGTTATGAAAAATAATATATACCAAGTGAGCGTTGACTTACGTGATGTCTTTTGAGTTTTGAGAGTAATGCCATTTACAATAATTTTAATCTTTTCATTTTTGGTTTAGGTTAGTTTCAACATTAATATGAAGACTCATTTTTTTATTGGCGAACACATCCTAGTACATTAAAATAAATAAATTTTCTAAATCTTTTTATTAAATTGAAATACAGCCGCTTTAACAATTTATACATAATTTATAAACAAAGTTTGTGTAATCCTCATTTAATCCCCTCATCTGCCTTCTTCATTGCCTTGGCCCGCTTTGCCTTTAAAACCTCATCTCCCCCTCTTCACTTATTATCAATTGCCCAGCCCCATACCCTTTCTTCTCATTCCCAAATCTCACCCTCTCTTCCTCCTTCCTTCAACAACTCAATCTTCTTCTCAGAGAAAAGATGTCTCCAGTCCTGCCAGAATTCTCCAACTCTGTGAAGCTCAAGTATGTCAAACTAGGGTACCAGTACCTTGTGAATCACATTATCACCCTCACTCTCATACCCATTATGGTTGGCATCTTCATAGAGGTTCTACACCTAGGCCCAGATGAAATTCTCAACCTTTGGAGATCTCTTCACCTTGATCTCGTCCAAATTCTCTGCTCTGCTTTCCTCATCATCTTCATGGCCACTGTCTACTTCATGTCAAAGCCTCGCACAATCTACCTGGTCGACTATGCCTGCTTCAAGCCACCGGTCACTTTGCGTGTCACTTTTGCTACCTTCATGGAACACTCATGGCTCATCCTCAAGAACAACCCAGAGAGCGTTGAGTTTCAAATGAGAGTTCTGGAGCGATCTGGTCTTGGAGAAGACACTTGTTTGCCTCCTGCAATTCATTATATCCCACCCAAACCCACCATGGAAGCTGCAAGAGGCGAGGCTGAACTTGTTATCTTCTCGGCCATGGACTCCTTGTTCAAGAAAACAGGGCTTGCAGCCTTTTCTCTCCTACTCCTTCTTTGTCTGCCATGGTGATCAACAAGTACAAGCTCAGAAGCAACATCAAGAGCTTCAATCTCTCTGGAATGGGTTGCAGTGCTGGGCTTATCTCCATTGACTTAGCTCGCGATCTTCTTCAAGTTCATCCCAATTCTAATGCTGTGGTTGTCAGCACAGAGATTATAACTCCCTACTATTACCAAGGACACGAGAGAGCCATGCTTCTTCCTAATTGCTTGTTCCGAATGGGCGGTGCTGCTATTCTCGTATCGAACCGTAGGTCCGAACGGAGGCGAGCCAAGTACAGATTGGTCCATGTGGTTCGAACCCACAAAGGAGGTGATGATAAAGCATACAAATGTGTGTTTGAAAAGGAAGACAAAGAAGGGAAAGTTGGGATTGCTCTGTCCAAAGACCTCATGGCCATAGCAGGGGAGGCTCTGAAATCTAATATCAACACCATGGGACCCCTGGTTCTTCCAGCTTCAGAGCAGCTACTCTTCCTTCTCACCTTAATTGGCAGGAAAATCTTCAACCCCAAATGGAAGCCATATATTCCTGATTTCAAGCAAGCCTTCGAGCATTTCTGCATCCACGCCGGTGGCCGTGCTGTGATTGATGAGTTGCAGAAGAATCTGCAGCTCTCTGCAGAGCACGTGGAGGCCTCGAGGATGACTCTGCACAGGTTCGGGAACACGTCGTCTTCTTCACTCTGGTATGAGTTGAACTACATTGAATCAAAGGGAAGGATGAAGAAGGGAGACAGAATATGGCAGATAGCTCTTGGCAGTGGGTTTAAATGTAACAGTGCAGTGTGGAAATGCAACAAAAGCATTAAAATCCCAGTTGATGGTCCCTGGACAGATTGCATTGATCGGTACCCAGTTCATATTCCTGAGATCATAAAGCTGTAGTAGAAGTGGAGGGAAACAAGGTTCGTTGGTGGTTGGGTTTACTTTGATTCTAGTTATCTGCTAAAGTAGATGATCTGTGATGGGTCTTTTATTACTTGCCGCTGCCCTCTCCTTGTAGCTCTCCACCATAATTCTCATTTCTCCGTCATACTCGTTATCTTCCTTTTACCTATTTATTAAAAGGTTTGCAAGAGATTTTCGTGTGAATTTGCTTGCATAGGGATTGTTCAGGACTGGTTCTTTGACATCTATTTGTTCCTATTTATTTTGAGGTATTTTATAGATCTTGTTATACGTGTTTTTCAAGAATTGAACCCCTTATTATTAAGATAGCGGATAATTTTGATATCACTTATTTAAATGATAAGGATTTGATTCTTGAAAAATTACCATCTGGCCTCAAAATTGATAAAATATCTTTAAATAAATAAATAATTATGTGGATGACGAGAAAAATTAATCCTCAAATGAATCCCTATTGAGGCTCCTATGTAATGATTAATTTGCACCATGTTGATGTAAGGGAATTACAACTAAGAATTTCTAGCTTCTATTTGCTTCTTGTGATTAGGACCTGAGAATAAGAAACGTCTTAAGTTTGATGTGAGGAACGATAACTAAGTTGGCTAAAATGTATTTATCCTACAAGATTTTTATTTTTTTATTTTTATTAATTTGGACGTGAATAATCTGCACAAATTCGTTATATATATATTGAGCCCATTATTATAGTTATGTCGTTCTAATATTGTGCACTGAAAAAATAGTGATTACCATTAGTAATTACCAACGCCTACCAATCATATATATTTGATATTTCTGATATGTTGTTGTCAAGTTCTCATTTTCTTTCTTACGGTAGTTTTCAAATAACATTCTTTGTATAAAGTACTAAAATAATTGTACTTAAGTAATATTTTAATACAAAATTTAAAATTTTAATCATGGCCCAGTGTTAGAAAGAGAAAGATTATCAAAACTTATATGTTATATTTAATCATCATACATCTATAATGTGAGACTTTTTAATACTCACCCTCACTATACATTGTTCTCTCAAAAAAAAAATTAGAATTTTAACCATAATTTAATTCTATCTTTAAAAATCAATGAAAAAATTATCAAAATTTATATTTCACATTTAATATTTCTATACATTTAATATGAAAATCTTCAAGATTTTCTTTGTCTCAATGATTTTCATGATTGTTACTCTATGGTTTTGTGAGTGTTGGCAATGGGGTTTTGTTAAATGGCACTCCATGATTGGTACTTATTGTTTAATGGGGAAATGGACATCGTTGAATGAAATATCTTAGGCTCGGTTTATTTGAACTTATTCTGAGAATAAATTTTTTTTTTTTAAAAAAATAATACATTCTTATAAAAATATACCTGCTTGTTTGAACTTATAGAAAAATGATAAGTTAATAAAAATGGAGAAAACCTCCTATAAGTAAAAGTTAAAAATTATAAATTTTTCTGACAAGAAAAAAAATAAGAAGAGAAAAAAATTTTTATTTTTAAAATTGTACAAAAGTTCTTCTTAATTATTTCATCCAAATACAAAATAATTTTTCCTTAAAAAAAAATATTCTTCTTATAAAAAAAAAATTTCTGGTAAAATCAATCAATCAGCCCTTAATAGAGAGAAAAGAAAAGTAAAATTGGGTCAAATCACATTCACATTAATGGTTTACCTGAAATAGCGATTGGGACTCCAACAGTGACGTATAACAGCAAAGGTATATATCTAACCTATCAACACTCTAACATTCCTCTCAACCAAAATGGGATATGATTTCTATAATTTCAATTAAGTCTAAAATGCTAATTAGCAAATATTTTAGCCTCAAAGGTTCTTCTAACCGTGGAAGTGAATATATGATATATAATAATTTTACTTCAAGAGATTGGTTTAGAATTAAGTTATTTGTTACGTAATTATTTTAATCAATATTTTAGATCATAATAAAAATTTAAAATGTTTATATTTAACATATTATTGTTCAAAAAATATAAAAAAATTACATTACATCACACTATTTTTTATTTTATTAATTTTTATAAAATATCAATTTAATCATTTTTTTAAATTTTTTAATATTTTGGATACACTTGACCCCCTTATCTCAAATATTGTAAACTTGTTTCCTATTAGTCTTTTTGTCAACTTTAATATCAAAACATAAAATCAAAAAGAGGATCAATGCAGTTTTAAAATTTCAAATACTAACTGGTAGATTAATAAAAATTTAAGGGAAAAAATTTAATGGGGTTACTAGTCACGCTTAAGTTCTATTTAGGGATGGCAATTATACTCATAGTTAACGAGTATTCCCAAAGTTTACTCGCTTAAATATGAATACGAGAATTAACAAGTAGGTCTAGGTTTAGATCTAAGCATTTTCTTAATAAAATTTACTAGTTCGAGTCCATATCTAGGTATAGTATCCACCCCTCCCAATACCACACACACATATATGTACATCTACTTAAAGGAGGATATCGTTATGCAATATAACGCAAAATAAAGTGCTAATAGTCAACTTATTTAAATGATCAATATATATTACTTTTTTAATATATTTTTCTTATATACAAATATTTGTAGTCTTAGTTTTGGAATGTAAAAAAGACAAATGCTTTAAATTATAGGAATATGATTATAATATTGAATTGAGATAATTATTACTAACTATATATTTGTGTTATTGTGATATAACAATAAATGCTTAATTTATATTATATATTTAAAATAATAATTGAATATTCATGTCAATCCATATTATTTTAAATAATTAGTCAAGAATGATGTTTATTATTTTAGTATTTAAAAATTTACAATTGTGCATTTCTATTGTTATTTGTGACTTTTTCTTTTTTATTTATTTTGAGTTTATATAAGTATATATTTTTATAAATGGACATGGGAAAACAAATTTTAAGACTAAAATTTCTGAGTAACTAGGCAAAGGTCTTGGGATTCGAGAATTAAATGATAATGGAAATAAATTTTGTATCGATATGAGTTTAGTTATGAGTTTAATATTTTTGTATGGCTCAAAGTTTGACCATAATACTTTATCCATAATTATTCTTATTTTCATTTGATTATTTGTCGTTACTTTTTATTTTAATGATTTTAAATAGTATGAGTGTAAACAGAAGCAATTTAAGTTCTTCTCATTAATTAGTCATGCCTCCAAATTGATTGGTATTAGAGAAAAAAATTATGAGATATTAGTATAAAATAATATTTTTGTCAATACAAATAAAATTATCTGATAAAAAACTATAATAATGTAAAATAAATTACACAATTGTTGTTATTCAATCAAAGTTGTAACTATCATATATTTTGATCTTGTCATCACTAATTTTTCAAAACTACTAAAGATGGTATATATGGAAGGTGTGAATTAATTAACGGTACACTAATTAATAAACCCTAAATATTTGAATTGAATTCAGATTTGATCTAAATACAGAAGGGTTGAGGACGAAAAATAAGATTTGGGTATTAAATTGGGACCAATATAAAAGAAACATGTGGACAGATATAAAGACAAGAGGAATGTTGGTTGTTTACAGCGACTAAAGATTGAAATTAATTGAAGTTGTTAGTTATATATAGAATGTGACTGGCGCCATTATGGGTATGAAGTTTGAACTATGTACTGCCTGCTCTCAGCGACTTCATTTACCAAGAAAGCGCATACGCCATTATTAAAGTCATCTTACTTTTATCAATTAGCATTATCCATTAATGCCAATTTTGAAGTTTACCCATTTCTTTTTATTCTTTTAAACAATAAATGATCCACCAGGCCACCAATAATATTGTTAACTCAATTGTTTCACCCTTTAATTTTACTAAATATTTTTAATGATGTCTAAACAAATAGTAAATTGAATAAAGAGGAAACATATCACACTTCTGACTTATCTCATACAAATGCCACGTAAGAACCAATTTGAGACATGCAATGCTGGAAATTAAAGTTGAAAAGTCAAAGAGCCACATTGCAAATTATCAACAGAGAAGCCGAGTGAAGCCAAAATGCTACAAGACAAAACTGAAATAGTCACGTGAAGATTTTGTATTGTTGACAAAGTCAATGGAGTAACATTCAAGTGAAGCATTTAATGCTATAACAAAATGTGTAAGGCATTAATGTGCAAGAAGATAAAAACCCTCATTTATGTCATTTTTAACTTTACCAAGAGCCAATAAAAAATGGACACCTCATTTCTCTTGGACAAAGAAAAAGAAGATACAAAATAAAGCTCAAATGCTCAGACACACATTCCATCTCATCTTCGGGTAAAGAGAGAAGCGTTGAAAGGATGAAGATGAAGAATATACACTGATATGGAAAGATCTCTTCTGAGTTTGATGCAGTGTTACTTTCAGCTGGAGCATTCTTCCTTGCAGAGGAAAGATGAAGAAGCTACACGAATATGGGAGGATCCCATCTGTTTTCAAAAGGATTCACAAAAGCCATCCTGCAGTTTACTTCAAAGTGGTCGAGCAAATCATGAAGTATGAGGAAAAGGGAAATATGATCTCCAATGGTTAGAAGAAGAAGATGAAGATAAATAGAAGAGCTTAAGGATATTTTGAATCATCGAAGAACCAAGAGTGAAACTGGTACAGTGAAGCTCTCTTCCCTCTCATTATGCTTTATTTCTAAATCTTCTAAGAGTAAGTTGCTGGAATCAAAATGTTCTTCTTTCATCTTATTTTTCTTTCATTATTCAGAGAGATATTTTTCTTAGAAAAATTAGAATGTGCCTATCTGGATGTATTTGCTCTTCCTAGAGAGTGTCAGACCATCCCCCTTACTTGTTAAAAGTTGTAGTTTGTGGTTTGGGGAATAACCACTGTTAATGTTGATGGTGAGCGTTTATAAAACTAACTTGTTTGTGGTGAGCAAGGAAAAACACCTGTTGCTAGTGATCAGGAAAAACTAAGTTGTAATCTGATTTGAGATTAGTGGAAAAATTCCTTGGGAGCCAAGGGGACTGGATGTAGACTCACACAATGTGGTTGAACCAGTATAAATCTTATGTGTCATTTTTCCCTACCTTTTTCCATCTAATTGGTTATATTTTTGAAACTTAGTTAAAATCTGAAAAACTTCCAGTAGGTCACTAAAACAGTTTTTAGGTGACTAAAACCAGTTTTAGGTACCTAAGTCCTGAGAACGTTTTCAGGTACCTAAAAGTATTTTCAGGCGACTAAAACCTTCAACTAACTAAAATTATTTTTGTATACTCTTTTAAAACCTCTGTGCTTCATTTACATATTTAGCTTGTGATTGTCCAAATAATATTTGCTTGAACTGAAATTTTTAAAATACCAATTCACCCTCCCTCTTGATATTTTCCTAACTTTCAGTTGGTATCAGAGCAGGTCTCATTATTAAGTGCTTAACCGCCTAAGGATATGTTTTTAAGGAAAATGTCTCAGTTTTAGATTGAGGGTTCATACTTCTCTGAAGGACACTCTACCCATCGTCCACCATATTTCAATGGGAAACACTTCACTCATTGGAAAGCCCGGATGAAGATCTTCATTGAGTCAAATGATTTTGATACTTGGGAAGTGATAAAAAATGGGCCTTCTGTCCCAAAGAAGACAGAAAATGGCAGGGAAGTTGACAAACCAAGAAAGGAGTGGACTGAGGATGATATCAAAATGGTTCAAGTCAATGCATGAGCAATCAATATACTGTTCTGTGCAGTAAGCAGTGCAGAATATGACAAAATATTAAGCTGTGATAATGCAAAACAAATGTGGGATAAGCTTGAGGTTACTCATGAAGGTACAAGCAAGGTAAAGGAAACCAGGATCAACTTACTGGTACACCAGTATGAACTATTCATGATGAAGGATGATGAATCTATTGAAGACATGTTTGATAGGTTCTCTAAAATTGCTGGTGAACTAAAAGCTCTTGGTAGACCATACTCAGATGGTGATCAAGTCAGAAACATCTTGCGTAGTCCACCTAAGCCCTGGCAATCAAAAGTGGATACTATTGAAAGTAGTGATCTCAACTCCCTGAACTATGATGAGTTACGTGGAATTCTTATTGCATACGACAAGACTCACCTACAGAGATACGGGAAGAATGAAATCAATGCTATAAAATCACTTGCACTAAAGACTAGTGAAAGACAAAATGATGAAACTGAAGAAGAAGAGATAGATTCTTTAGAAGGATATATAGAGGACTGGGCATTGTTTAGTAAAAAGGTTGCGAAGTACTGGAAGCCACGTCAGACAAAGAAGTTTGCTCCAAGAAAACCAAAAGGAGAGAGCAGCAAAAGTAATGTGACCTGTTACGAATGTGGTAAAGCTGGACATGTTCGTTCAGAATGTCCCAATCTCAAGAAAAATACTGGAAAAAGAGGTCAGAAGAAGAAAGCCATGATGGCCACTTGGAGTGATGAAAATTTTAATGAGGATGAGCAAAATGAAGAAGAAAATGACCAGTGTCTAATAGCTCTTGAAGACTGCAATGAGGTAACAAGTTCCTTATATGAAACTCCTTCTTATGAATGTCTTAATGCTCAAGTATGTGATATATCAATTGATATTGACTCTTTAATTTCTGCTTATACTAAGTTAGCACATGAAAAAGAAAATCTTGAAATTGAGTTCAAAAATCTGCTAAAAGACAATATGTCTCTCACAAAAAATTGCTTTCTTAAGAGGAGAAATAGATAAGAATGAAAATCATATTGTGAAGAATCTTCTGGAAGAAATTAAGATGTTAAAATACAAAAGGAAACTTTAGAGCAAAGAAATAGATGACAATTCTAGATCGTCATTTAGTGAAAATTCTTCCATTAAATTAAAAAGGGAAAAGTCAGTCATCAAGAATTGTAAATTCTATCATAATACTGGTTATAAAAGCTCATCATGTTTGAAATCTAACTGCAATTTGTCATGGGTACCCAAAAATGCACCAACTACTAACTCCAAAGGACCCATGAAAGATTGGGTACCTAAATCTACTTGACTGTGATTATAGGTGTGCCTAAAGTCCAAGTCAAACAACTCTCACTGGTACTTGGACAGTGGATGTTCTCGGCACATGACAGGAGATTCCACAAAATTTATCAACTTTCAAAAGAAGCATGGTGGCTTTGTCACATTTGGTGACAATGGTAAAGGAAGAATTATTGGCACTGGTAAAATTAAATTACATGATACATGTTGTATCAATCATGTTGCATTGGTTGAAAATCTTAACCATAACCTCATAAGTATTAGCCAATTATGTGATCATGGTCATAGAGTTGAATTTGAGTCAAAGCTTTGTATTGTGCATAACATTTTAAATAACTGCATAGTTCTTGTTGGTCATCAAAGTGAAAATGTGTATGTACTTGATCTTGAAAATACTGGTACAAAAGAATTCAAATGTTTTTCTTCTATTCAAGATGATTCATGGCTTTGGCATAAGAGACTTGGACATGCCAGCATGCATCTTATATGTAGGATCTCTAAACTTGATTTAGTTATGGGCCTTCCTAAATTGATTTTGAAAAAGATCATATATGTGATGTATGTCAAATGGGAAAGCAAACCAAATCCTTTTTCAATGCTAAAAACATTGTTTCTTCATCCAAGCCTCTTGAACTTCTTCACATGGATCTTTTTGGACCAACATAAACTCACAGCCTTGGTGGCAAGAAATATGGATTTGTTATTGTAAATGATTTTTCTATATTCACTTGGGTGTTATTTATCTCTCATAAGGATGAAGCATATAAAGTCTTTGAGATATTTTTCAAGAAAATTCAGAAAGAGCATGCATTAAATATTTTGAAAATCCAAAGCGGCCATGGTAGGGAATTCCAGAATAAAGAATTTGAAAAATTTTGCATTAGTCATGGTGTTTCACATAATTTTCCTTTTCCTAGAACAACACAACAGAATGGTGTGGTAGAAAAGAAAAATAGGACTTTGCTTGACATGGCTAGGACTATGCTCTGTGAAAACTCACTACCTAAGTATTTTTAGGCTGAAGTTGTAAATACTGCATGTTATGTTTTAAATAGATGTCTCATTAGACCAATACTCAGAAAGACTCCTTATGAACTCTTAAAGGGAAGAAAACCCAATATGGGATATTTTTATGTTTTTGGATGCAAATGCTTTGTTCATAATAATGGTAAACACAATATTGGAAAATTTGATGCTGGAGCTGATGAGGGAATTTTTCTTGGATATTCTACTAATAGCAAGGCATATAGGGTATATAATAAGAAGACTCTTATGATAGAAGAATCCATGCATGTAATATTTGATGAGTCTAACCCTTTCTTGAAAAGAAATTTAGACATTGATGCAGATGAAAAAATTCTAGACAGAAATGAGATTATTGAAAGCCTCAGAAATAATGTATCAATTGATACAAGAGAAAATGAACAACCAACAGAGAAAGATACTGATCATCCAGAAGCGGAGGAAATTGTACCTGCTGGAATCATCTCAAAGACTCCTAGAGAGTGAAAAATGATGCAAACTATCCTATGGACTTCATTATAGGAAACCCAAATGAAGGATTAAAAACAAGATCGTCCTACAAACATGTCAACAATCTAGCATTCATATCCCAAACTGAACCAAAAGGGATTGAAGAAGCTTTAAAAGATGAAGGATGGATCCTAGCTATGCAAGAGGAGTTAAATCAATTTGAAAGAAACGAGGTATGGTCTCTTGTTCCAAAACCTACTGGCCATACTATTATTGGAACAAAATGGGTGTTTAAAAATTAACTTAATGAACATGGAGATATTATTAGAAATAAAGATAGACTTGTAGCTCAAGGTTTCACCCAAAAAGAAGGAATTGATTTTGATGAGACATATGCTCATGTTGCTAGACTTGAATCTGTTTGTATGCTTCTTGCTTTTGCTGCTTTCAAAGGATTTAAGTTATTTCAAATGGATGTGAAAAGTGCATTCTTAAATGGGTATATAAATGAGGAAGTCTATGTAAGACAACCTCCTGGTTTTGAAGACGAAATCTGCCCTGACCATGTTTTCAAACTTACCAAAGCATTATATGGGTTCAAACAAGCTCCTAGGGCTTGGTATGAAAGATTGAGTAATTTTTTGCTGAAAAATGGTTTTAAAAGGGGGAACACAGACATAACTCTTTTTGTTAAGCAATTAAATAATGATTACTTGCTTGTTCAGATCTATGTTGATGATATTATAATTGGGAGTACTAACAATCTATTATGTAAGGAGTTTGCTAATCTCATGAAAGGAGAATTTGAAATGAGTATGATGGGTGAAATGAATTTTTTCCTTGGACTTCAAGTAAAACAAACAGATGCTGGAACATTCATTAACCAAGAAAAATACACCAAAGAACTCTTAGAAAAGTATGGAATGGACAATGCTAAGCCAATGGGAACTCCCATGAGTCCTTCCACAAATCTTGATAGAGATGAAAAAGGGAAATATTTTGATGAAAGAAAGTTTAGAGATATGATTGGATCCCTACTATATTTAACTGCCAGCAGGCCTGATATATTGTTCAGTGTATGTAGATGTGCTAGATTCCAAGCCCAACCAAAAGAATCTCATCTTATAGCTATAAAAGAATTTTTAAGTATCTCAAGGGAACCCAAAGTTTTGGCTTATAGTATCCTAAAACTAACTGTTTTGATCTAATGGCCTCACACTCACAGGTTGAGCTCCTAGAGTTATAAAGATTTGGTGGTCATGCTCCCTTAGAGGAGGTAATGAATTGGATTCCTTAAACACTTCTTGATGATCCATTAGAATTCGCTTAATGGTTTCATTGATTTCCACTGATTTGTCCTCATTCTCTGCCTCCTGAATATTAACCGAAGTCAATTGATAGAAACATGCAATGGCATCTTGGTAACTCATTTTCAATAGCTGGTGGCATTGAATTACAGTAGGGTTCACTGGCTAATCGCCCTTTAATTATACTCGTTTGCCCGCCCATTTGAATGCCATTGTTAGTGCCTTATAGTCCATCATTACATGTCCAAGTAATTCCAACCATTGTACCCTTAGCACCATACCTGCGCCCTTAATAAGTAAGACATAAACATCAACTGGAAACTTGTGCGGTTGAATAACAATTGACAACTATGGACAATGCCCTGTGCAAGCCATTTTCGCCCCATTTCCTACTAAAACAGAGAAATGTTTCGAAGGCAGGATAGGAATCCTCAGATGCTTAGTCAACCGCTCTTGAATAAAACTATGTGTAGATCCACTATCAATTAATATCTGAATTTTATGACCAAAGAGAATACCAGTGAACCTTAATGTGCGTGGAAATGGTTGTCCGGTCATAGCGTGGAGACTAATAGCGGGTTGACACTCTTCCTTTAATTTCTCTTCCTCCTGGATCTCTTCTAATTGTAATGACTGCATGTCGTTAGTATGTTCATCTTCTAACAATAAGACAAAGAGCTTAGCCTTACAACGATGTCCTCTACTAAATTTCTCATCACAATTAAAGCATAAGCCCTTCTCTC
>JASKGM010080053.1:0-14798 GCA_034509205.1 Ceratonia siliqua | reverse complement strand
AAAGTAAAAGTTTTAAACATATGTTTTCACACATTAATAAATAACATTAATATCAAAAATGAATTCTAATAGGATTAATTGTAAAACATATTGCATATCTTATATTTTTTAAAGCTTGCTGTGTCCCTGTTAAGGTCCCAAACCATCAGCCTTCTATCAACACCAGAAGATGCTAACATAGTCTCATGAATCATGATTAGGATCCCATTCTACCTGGGATATCTCTATACATACTAAAAACAGAACCAAATCAGTATAGATAAATAATGGCATTTTTTCGACAGTGAACTTGTATCTAAAGGAGATCATTGAAGCACATTACATGATCCTCTAAACGTGGACTGAAAACAGTCATGGATAAATGTCCAGAAATAAAAAAAATTGCACAACCACTTTTTCCTTGATGGGGAGCATCTAGAATCACATGCTAGAATCACTAAAATGGACATTGCTCACACATCCACAACTACAAAATTAAGTAAACACAACAACCAAACATCCATGAAATTAAAATGCACGGTCTGGTAGTGGGTTGTTCTTTATTATATCTTCCTCATATTTCTCTGTAGACTTAGTGTACACTGCTTTGCACTGCTCATTAGATTCCCTTCTAGGATTACCTTCAGTGTTACTAGGCAGAGCATTATGAGGGCGATTATTGAGGTTGCTGGCTGACCCAACTGTATCTCTAAGTTCTTAATAGAAGCCACTTGACTCTGGAGTTGAGTTTTAATTTTAGTCATAAACTGGTTGATACTAGTAGCCAATTGAAGCATTGTTTCCTCAAGTGCAATTTTTTTGTCTGAAGCTAGAGCTTGTGGCAGTGATTGGGAGTGGAAGCCCGTTGAGTAATTTGGTTTAGGAACATGTGGCACCCCTTGATTATTGTTTTGGTGATTCTTCCAACTTGGATTGTAGTGGTTCAAATTCAGGTTGTTCTGTTGCCTGTTGAAATTGCTCACATATTGAACTGTCTCTGACCTCATCACACATTGGTCATTTGAATGATTACAACTACATATTTCACATGTGACAAACGGACTCTCCACTGCATGACCACCCATAGTGTCTATCTTCTTCATCAAAGCTGCCACTTGAGCTGATAGAGCCACAATAGCATCAATCTCATTAACATCGGCAACTCTCCTAGTCATTGACCTCTCAGTAGGCCATTGGTAATTGTTGGTAGCCATATCTTCCAACAAGTCATAAGCATCATCAATTGTCTTACCCATGAGTGCACCACATGTTGCAGCATTTATAGTTGACCTTAAAGACCCATTTAACCCATTGTAAAAGGTTTGTACCTATAGCCACTTCGGTAACCCAAGATGAGGGCATATGCGCAATAGATCAAGCCTCATATAGTGACTTAGAATCAAGCTACTGGAATGAGATATGTCATTTCTCATCTTTGCTATCTTGGCTAGTGGAAAATACTTTTCTAAAATTTTTTGCGCTAATGCATCCCATGTGGTGATAGACCCGACAGGCAATGAAATCAACCAACTTTTTCCTTTGTCCCGAAGTGTAATGGAAACAACCTGAATCTATTGGCATCTGAAGATACCTCATCATCTAAAAAAAAAGGCACTGATTTCTAGAAAGTTGGCAAGATGAGAATGCAGATCGTCATGAGGCATGCCCTCAAATTGGATTGATGTTTAGATTATTTGAATGATCGCCGGATGGATTTCAAAATTGTTTTCCTGAATATTTGACTTGACAATGCTTGGTTGAACTCCCTCCATATGAGGGGTGGCATAGTCCCTAAATGACTGGAGTTGCTCTTCATCTAACACTTCAGCCATTGCACGCTGACGGATTGAAAATTGAGTTTTTTCCTTCCTGTTCCTTCTGCAAGTTCTTTCTATCTCAGGATCAAAGAGGAGAAAATCTGAATTCTTTTCACTACGCATGCAATAACCTAGAACACTAGTAAAAAGAAAAGAGAAGTTCGATTGAAGACAAAGAAGTTGGTATTGATATCAACAAAATAGCGAAACAAATCCTCGGCAACAGCGCCAAAAACCTGTTGTCTAATGTGCAAACGCAAGTGCACACTATCATCTAACAAGTAATAAAAGGTGAATAGAGTATCATCTCGTGAGGATTTAGTACTAAACTATTAAGTATTAATATTATCCTCCTCAACCTTAATCAGACTAACCACTTACAAATAAATAAATTAAGAAAAACACACTAACAGTAAATTTAAAGCAATCAACTAAAAGATGAATACCACTAAGTTTGACAAGCCTAGGATTACAATCTTCCCCTACACTTCATAAGAACCAATTCCTTCTTCACTCACTCAATTAATTAACTTGATTGCTAGCCAATGTCCTAAAGCATCCAATTATCCTTCCCTAAGAGTCAATGGAAATACCCCTCGTTAGAGTTACCCGATACTCTTATAAGTAATTTCTAAACTAAGAATTCATTAAGTTCAATCCCCTTATAACTGCATGTGTTATGCCAGTATTCGCACAAACTCAAGGTTTCCACTCAATGATCACAAGTTTCTTCACCCAAAGCAAAACCCCAAAATCCTTTTCCCAACGTCTTTAGGGTTCCCAAATTTAATCCAATTAATGGCCAATCAATCAGAGGAATTAAGCACAGACAGAGAGAACAATCAAATGATAATCAATTGAGATTAATGAGCAAAAAATAAAGTCAAATTACATATGGGTTCTAATTGCAATCCTAAATGAAAAATTACTCCATTAAAGGAGTTGTAAAAACACAAGTCAACATTATAGCCAACATCAAAAATTCAAAGAGTAAAAGATAAGATACTGAGAAATAAAAACAATTGATGGCCTAAAAATCGTGATCTCTTAGCATCTCATCTCCAAGAACTCCCACGTAGCCGTAGCACCTTGTCTCCAAACTTAGCTACTCCTCCTATCCATCAAAAATTCCTTTTTCTAATGTATCTGTTGGTATTTATGCCAAGTTTCGGTTTTTGTTCAGATCCAAGAGTGCAATATGATTTTGGAAGAGCTTAAGAGTAGTTTGTTGCAGGCTCAGATTTATATGAAGGGAGTTGACTGATAAGAAAAGAAGAACATTGACAATGGCTTTTGGAGACTTAGTTTATGTGAAAATCAGACCCTATAAACTCCGTTCTTTGGCTGAGAAATTTAATGAAAAGCTCAACCCCCGCTTCTATGGTCCTTACAAAATTATAGCCAGGGTTAGAAAGGTGGCTTACAAGCAGTGGCGGACCCATAAAATTTTAGTAGTGGGGGGATTTTTTTTAAAAACAATTTTATATAATTTTTTTAAATTTTTATTAAGGAAAAAATAAAAGAGATTACAAAAGTAGTTTTCATTCCCACCAAATCCCCAATTACACGCAATGCTACTTATACAAAATACCTCATGAGATAACAACATAAACAAAATACAGCATCTTTTAATACATTATATTCTAACCAGTTGTTAAATTTATAATATTAATCAGGGTTAAACTTACGAAAAGAAGTCCCTATTTATCGTTGTGAGAAATCGTACTCTCTTTTAATATAATAACACAATAGAACAATGAATATTGAAGGTAATAAAGCAATAGAATCACCCAAAACCCATTAGACCACTAGCCCACTAGTAAATTAAAAAAATCCTAAATAGTTAATTTTAAAATCCCCATTTGACCATTCATTTAGTTTTCTTAACCTTCTCTCTTCTATGGCCGAATAGATTGAAATATTAAAGGAAATGAGAGTCTAAGACAAATGAGTAAAGTGGGTGTGACTTGTGGGACAAAGGGACTTTGACTTTAACCAAGTTACCAACTATAATGTGTGGTGGAGATGAATTCTTATTATAGATGGACAATAAAAAAGCTACTGGGTGGTCCTATTTGGTGCATTTGTATAATTGTAGCCATGTCATGTGAGTTAGTAGGTTATCCTTTAGTAACAGAACAAAATGGGCTGAGAAATGAGCGTTGTGTCATTTTTTACAGAGGAATATGGCGTCAAAAAACTTTTTTATGGGGGCAAATTTTTTTTATATATATAATAATAGACAAAAAACAAAATGTTGTGGGGGGTAACTGGCCCCACCCCCTAACTCGTGGATCCACCACTACTTACAAGCTTGCGCTTCCACCTACAACTCATATCCATCCTGTGTTTCATGTTTCTCAACTAAAGAAAGCCCTACATGTGGATGTTCCTTCCTCACATATTCTTCCATTCCTCAATGAGGACAAAGAATTACAGTTTACTCCCGAGACTATTCTTGGTTCAGACTTTGTTAAATGGTGTAACTGAAGTTTTAATTAACGAGCTACTTTACTCAAATGTAGAATTAGCTCATGACATTGCATTCAATTTTCAGACTTTCACCTTGTCCTCAAGGTGACTGTTGAAGACAGGGGGTAATGGTACAACCCCAATTACTAAAGTATACATAAGGAAGAAGGGTAAAGGGGTTAGACAGTTATTGAAGAAGAAAGGGCGGCTAAAAGAGAGAGTTGGACTAACAGTTACCAGGAGTGAAGTGAGAGATAAAAGAGAAAGAGGCAAGTGAAGACACCTTATCCAGAGATTTGGGAATTGAGGGAGTGGTTGACATACTCTGAATGCTAGAATTGTGACTGTGCTATGTTGCTGTTATCATCTTGTAATTTCTAGTGGACTGTAGTGTGTTTGATATTGTCCAGAAGTACAGTACTGTTTGACATGTAGGAGTGTTTATGTATTTATGTTCTGTTGTAATGTGTTTTATGGTACTAGTATGTAAGATACTTTGTTAAGATACATTATAAAGTGCAGATTTGGATTTTGGTAATGGTTCTAATAAACCCCTAATTAATTTGACATATGCTAGAAAAGAAAACAGTAAAAAGGGCTTTAACCAACCAACACACGTAACTGGCATTACGTGAGATTTGGAAGTGGTTAAGCGTGGGAGTGAGAATCGAAATTACCTAGTAGGCTGAATTTTCCTGTAGTGAAAGAGGATAAAAGTATGTTGCTGATACAGGCATAAGGAGATTTTAGGGTTCATGAAGTAAGGGGAGTCCTAAAGCTCATATTGCTAGGGGAGGTTCCTAAAAAGTGTCACTGTAATAGCTTAATACTGTTAGTTTTGACTATTGAGAGTGTGCTGTGTATCTTTTCGTTTTACTGTTTCACTAGAGGATTGCTGTTTACCTTCCGTGTGTTGTTGTTTATTTTCATTCCAAAATTGTAGCTATTTTTCAGTGTATTCAAATGCTGTTCTTGCACTATATCTTCAATATATTAGTGTTTCTTGGGGGAGTTACTGGTGCATTTTCTATTTCGTAGCTTTGGGATCCATCATTTTGGTATCAAAGTTGTGACGGTCACTCGGGTATGGTAAGCACAAGGATAGAAGACTCAAAGGTATGGAACAAGGACTCAATGAGGTGAGTCGTGAGGTGAGTATTGTAAAGGAATAATTCTTGGAAATGAGAGAGCCATTGGCTGTGGACAAGATCAAAGCTCCAAGGGGAGGGGAAGGTTCTACAAGAGGCTTTAATGGCGGAAACAGAGAAGAGGAAGTGGGTGGAGAAGGAAAAGAAGATCTGAGAGGAGAAAAAGAGGGGGAAAATATATTCACAAAACTAAACCTACCATTGTTCACAGCAAAAGACCCGATGGGATAGCTGTTTTGAGTGGAAAGGTATATCGCCATGAACGGCATCATTGAGATAGAGAAGATGAAAGTCGTGGTGGTTTGTTTGGAGAGCAAGGCCTTAAATTAGTTCCAGTGGCATGACGAAAGGGTTCAGATTCATTCATGGGCTACATTCCGAGAAGCCTTGATAAAGAGATTCCATCCATCATAGGTAGGGGACGGCTACGAGCAACTTGTGGCACTGCGCCAAACTAGCACCATCACTAAGTATAGAGAGGAGTTCGAACTCTTCTTCGCAACCCTCATAATCCAAAGTCTCTATTGATGGGCATACTCATGAATGAACTGAAGGAAGACATATAGACCAAGGAAAAGAGGCCAGAAGGGGCTGGGTTAGCTAACCC
Source organism: Ceratonia siliqua (assembly GCA_034509205.1). NCBI lineage: Eukaryota > Viridiplantae > Streptophyta > Magnoliopsida > Fabales > Fabaceae > Ceratonia > Ceratonia siliqua. The sequence goes on along the minus strand of JASKGM010080053.1, from coordinate 8,775 downwards.
GAGCCTAACATTAGATCCACACCCTCTCAGATGGTTTCCAGTGGAGTTTTCACATGCAACTGGTCCACGACCAACTCATTTTCACCATCAACATAATGGAATGGTGCCGTCAAGGGTTTCCAGACAAGGGAAAGGTCCAGGGAAGTCAAAAGGCATCACCCAATGCCGAGGAACAAGTCAGTAGTCCCGGAGCAATGTCAACATATGGGAGAGACTATATCGAAGAATATCAGAGGTAGAGGTCAACCATCAAAGGCAACGGGGCTTCTGTTTTCCTTGCGATGAGCGTTATGTCTCGGGCAACTGCATAAAAATAGACATCAGCAAATTCTCATGGCCACTGAGGAAGAAGTAAGGGAGCGTGAGAAAGAGATAAAGATGAAGATAGAACCAAGCTTATTTAAGAGGCAGAGGAGGGAACCAATTTCGAATTAGAAGTGTCTATGCATTCCTTAGCTAGGTTCACAGCCTACCATACTATGAAACTTCTAAGCAGAGTGAAAGGAGGGGAGGTCGTGATCACGATTGATAGTGGGGCATTCTACAATTTCATCTTGCTAAGACTGGTAGAAGGGCTGAGAATTGGCATTGAAGGAAATCGTAGCCTTAGGGTATTGGTTGGTAATGGGTAGAAAATACTAGGCAGAGGGTTGTGCAAAGGGGTATACATTGAGATGCAAGGGATAAGAGTGGTGCAGACTTTTTAACCATTTGAATTGGGGGGCTAACATCATCCTTGGGGTGGCTTGGTTGGGATCCCTATGGGAGATTAGAGTAAACTGGAAGCTATTAACAATGGAATTCACGTTAGGAATGACTTAAGTTTGCTTGAAGGGAGACAACCCTGACAGCGAAATTAATATCCTTAAAGTTTATGGTGCAAACCATACAGTCAGAAGGAGAGGGTTACCTTATTGAATTTAGCTCCTTCGAGATACATAATGGGAGGAAGTACCCAAAAGACATTGATGCAGTATTAGATGAATATGATTCACTATTTAGGGGATCCTCAGGGTTAACACCACCCCAGGAATATGACCATCAAATCCTGGATTAAGAACAAAGCCTAACCCCCTAATATAAGTCCCTATAAATACCACATTTCCATAAAAACGAGATAGAGAAATTAGTGAGGGAAATGTTAGATGCAGGGGGTCAATCCGACCTAGTATTAGCCCATTTTTCAATCCCGTGCTGCTAGTTAAGAAGAAAGAAGGGAGCTGGCGCTTCTGCATGGACTACCAAGCTCTCAACCAAATTACTATATTGGACAAGTTTTCGATTTCGATGATCGATGCATTAATGGATAAATTAGGGGGAGCAGTAATATTCTCCAAACTGGACTTGAAATCGGGGTACCACTAGATCAAGATGAAGTAAAGAGATGAACCCAAGACTACTTTCAGAACACATGAAGGCCATTATGATTTTTAGGCTTAACAATGCCCTTTCCACATTTCAAGCACTGATGAACTACATCTTCAGACCTCAGCTGTAGAATTTTATTCTTGTGTTCTTCAATGATATCTTGATCTACAAAGATAACATAGAGGCCCACATTCATCACCTCAGGTAACATGGTTATTCTTGAAGGAGAATAACTTGCTTCAGAACTGGAAGAAATGCTTATTCAGATAATCTCAGCAGGAGTATTTAGGCCACATCATATCAAGTAACGAGGTTCAACCTTATCCATCTAAGATAAAAGCGATGATCAATTAGTCAATTCCCATAGATGTTAAGGGACTCAGAGGGTTCCTAGGTCTCATGTGCTATTTATAAGAAGTTCACTAAGGGGTATAGTGGTATAGTTAGTCCGATGATAGAGTTATTGAAGAAAAACAGCTTTACATGAAGAAAAGCATCGCAATAAGCCTTCGATACATTGAAGAGTGGCTGACAACATCACCAATACTGGTAATGCCTAAATTCTCAAAGATGTTTGAAATCGAAACTGATGCATCAGAGCAAGGGATAAGGGCAATATTAATGCAAGAAGGCTACCCCATCAACTATTTGAGCCAGAAACTATTAGAGAAATGGAGGAAGAGCTCGATTTATGATAGGGAAATGATGGCTATTGTGTTTGCTATTCAAAAGTGGCAACCTTGCCTCTTTGGTAACCATTTTGTATTCAGAACAGACCAGAAAAACTTAAAGTTTTTACTAAAACAGCAAATCATAAGCATAGAACAACAACGGTGGGCCACAAAACTCTTAGGTTACAAATTCACCATCTAATATAAACCGGGTAAGGAGAATAAAGCTATGGATGCCATATCCAGGAGAGAATAGAGTTGTGGATGCCCTATTCAGAAGAGAAGGGATCGCTATTACCATCAGGTAGTATGATGGTTAGGAAGGTTTAGAAGAGGAAGTACACCAAGACCCAAAGCTATCAACATCATTCATCAGCTCGTGGCTTAAGTTGGCAGTTACCCTGGCTACACTCTACATAGGGGCATCCTCTTATATTTTTCCCCCTGGGAGTCTTTAGAATTACCACTGCTTAGCTTTCAATTCGCCTCTGACCATCAAATGAAATGTGAATAACCCGTCCTTCCCTCTTTGAAACAAGGGGCGCTTCTGGTTCTGTCGGTGCTTGAAACATTTTTGTCTTCTCCATATTACTATATCTCTAGAGTTAATAATTTTATATGAGGAACTACTAAACTCAATCACTTGCTGCCGTTACTCTTCGGTTTTCTGTTGAGGTCTATCCTGTAAAGGTACTCAAATTGGATCAGTGATCGATTTCTAGGTTTTACCATAAACCTAATTGGTTACTTTTAATTACGTAAATCAATAGTTCAAACTACACTCAAAGGTAGGGCATTTCCCATTTTTATAGGAACTTCTGTACCAGAAACAATGGTATCTCCAATTATAGCCCCTCTAGGATGTAAAATATATATTTTCTCACCATCCCCATAGTGTATGAGACAAATGTATACATTTCGATTAGGGTCGTGTAATTATTGAGTTTCACTCTTCACCCCTGGGAGGTCATTTGGGATTATTCAGAACTTACAAGTGATTATCCAAATTGTTTCATTGGAAAGGGATGAAAAAAGATATATAATAGTTTGTTGCTAGTTGTGGCGTGTACCAAACAAGCAAGAATCATGCCCTTTCTCTAGCGAGATTACTCCAACTATTACTCGTGCCAACTCAGGTCTGGGAAGATAATAGTATGGACTTTGTGGGGGGTTCTTCCCAAATCAGCTGGCAAAGAAGTGATTTTGGTAGTTGTTGACAGACTCACCAAATATGGTCATTACATTCCTTTGGCCCATTCCTTTACAGCAAAAGAAGTAGCATCCACTTCATAAGAGAGATTGTGAAGCTGGGTTTCCAAGCTCAATAGTTTCGAACTAAGACCGAGTGTTCATTAGTCATTTCTAGCAAGAAACATGGAAGGCTTTATGTACCTCACTTAGGATGAGTTCAGCTTATCGTCCTCAGATAAATGGACAAACCAAGGTAGTAACCCAAATAGTGGATTCACTGGATACATTAGACAGAGTATTGGTACAATACTATGTACCAACGAGCAACTGGAATGACTCCCTTTAGAGCCCTTTATGAGCAAGACCCACCCCTGTTACTCAGGCTTACTAATGAGCCCTCTTATGTCGAGGAGGTCAATGTTCAGATTCGAGAACGTAACCACATCCTCGAAGAGCTTAGAGGGAACTTACTACAGGCTCTGGCCCATATGAAGGAGGAAGCAGACAGAAAACGGAGAAAGATCACTTTAGAAGTTCCCCAGACTTAGCCTACATCCAGGTGTGACCTTATAAGCTTCGAACACTAGCCAAGAAAATTAACGAAAAACTCAGTCCACACTTCTATATAGGCCCTACAAAGTGGGTACCGTGGCATATAGACTAGCTTTACCACCCTCAACTAGACTACATTCGATTTTTCATGTGTCCCAATTGAAAAAAGCCATACACATAGGATCCCCTTTCTAAAGCGCGAAAAAGGAATTAGAGGTAACTCCTGAAGTTGTTTTGGGAACCCCAAAACTAATGAATGGAACCTAAGAAGTGCTCATCAACTGGGCGTCCTTACCAGAATGTGATAACTCGTGGGAAGATGCGTCAACCATCACCACACAGTTTCCTGAATTCCAACTTGAGGATAGGGTGGATTTTGCAAAGGGTTAATGATAGACCCCCAATTAATTTAACATATGCTAGAAAAGAAAATGACAAAAAGGGCTTTAACCAACCAACACATGTGGTTGGCATTCCGTGAGATTTGGAAGTGGTTAGGCGTGGGAGTGAGAAATGGGATTACCTGGCAGGCTGAATTGTCCTGTAGTGAAAGAGGATAAAAGCATTTTGCTAATACAGGTATAGGGAGTTTTTGGGGTTCATGGAGTAAGGGGAATCCTAGCGCCTATATTACTATGGGAGGTAGGAAAAAAAGTGTCACTGTAATAGTTTGCTGCTGTTAGTATTGAGGGTGTGCTATGTATCTTTTCATTTTACTGTTTCATTAAAGGATTGTTGTTTACCTTCAGTGTGTTGCTGTTTATTTTCATTCCAGTATTATTGCTGTTTTCCAGTGTATTCAAGTGCTGTTCTTGCACTATATCTTCAATATATCAGTGTTTCTTTGGAGTTACTGGTGCATTTTCTATTTTATAGCTTTGGGATCCATCAGGTTCCTAACATCTTCATATCAATCACCACAACAACAAGGAAAGAACAATATACAAAAATAGGGAGGGAGAGAGGTGGAGGCAAAAGTAAAAATTTTAAACATATGTTTTCGCACATGAAAAGATAACATTAATATCTAAAGAGTGCATGTACTTAAGGTCCCGACTCCCAAACCATACTACCTGGGAAATCTCACTTCTATACATATTAAAAACAGAACCAAATCAGTATAGATAAAGAATGGGATTTCTTAGACAGTGGACTTGTATTATGTGATAATTCAAGCACTTTACATGATCCTAAACGTGGACTGAAAATTACTATGGATATTTAGTCCAGAAATTAAAAAAAAAATTGCACAACCACTTTTTCCTTGATGGGGAGCATCTACAATCACATGCTAGAATCACTAAAATGGACATTGCTCACAAATCCACAACTACAAAATTAAGTAAACACAGCAACCAAGCATTCATGAAATAAAAATATGCATGGTCTGGTAGATTGTCTATGTGATGGTGAAGGGTTAAAAGTCCAAATTCTCATACTTGCAAAGCAAAATCTAGAAATGGCAATACTCAAATCACTTTCAACACCAATAGCCTATGAAAATGTTTGAGTTAAGCGTAAAATTGAGAACATACATCAGATTCAACACCAATAGCCTAGGACTTTAATGTCTTACTAATCTGTCAAAACAAACTTAGAACATACATAAAGATTCTTCCTTAAATTGAAGGAAGTGGAATTCTACTTCTACTAGTTTTCCAACAACAGCTGGATTCCAGCTTGAACTCATCAATTAATAATTCAGCAGTAGTGCAGAAAATGTGATGGTAACTTATTCTCACCTATAAATTTTTAGGGAAGAAGTTTTATTACCTTGAGCACGTATTCATAAGAGCTACGACGAGATTTTGTGTAAGTCACTGTATTTACATCACATCAGAATTAAAGTCATCACAATGTATAGAACCTGGAAAACTAAACCTACGATAATCCCATGTCACCCATGGCACGAAAGGTGATTGGAGAGGTGAGTAGGTTATTCCACTATGACGATTAATGTAGATAGGAAGAAATCCAACATCAACAACCTTAAATCACCTACATATTACATAAAATATGTATGTATGCATATCACAGCAGGCAATAATACACCATTATAGTAGCTATCACAAAGATTATGATGAGACCCAAGTGTTATGAAGTCTCATATTGGTTCCACAAACAATTATGGAATAACACTCAAGTTTAGGACGCATCCTCCCCTAATAGGCTAGTTTTTTAAGGTGAGTTCCACCTCTTAGGCTTAGGCACCTAACATTTGGTATCAAAGCCGATTCGGTACCTACAAAATGCGAGCACTACTCTCCCAGTTTCAAAAACCTCACTTCCCCTATTTTTCTATCAGCAGATGCAGCTTATTAACTATATATTTTCTTTTCAAGTTTAGGCTTAAGATCGTAAATTCTTTATGTAACTTTGAGAAAAGAAGGAAGGAAGCAAAGATAAGAAGATAGATGAAAAGAAAGCCGTAATACCCATTAGGGCCGGCACTATACTATATTTACAATTCAATATTTTTTCTGATCTCTTTCTATTATAACACCTAACAAATGGCATATCTATATCAGTTCACAAGTGAGCTGAGCCATAGCACGATATTCAGATTCTGCAGTAGATTGAGAGACAACATCTTGTTTCTTACTTTTTCAAGAAACAAGGTTTCCCCCACAAACACACAGTATCTTGTAGTTAACATGCAATCAATACATGAATCGGCCCAATCAACAACTGAATAACCTACCATTCTTTGATGGCCATGATTCTTGTAGATTATACCACGGCCTGGGGCACATTTTAGATACTCAAGGATGTGTATAACTGCCTCCCAATGAGTTGAATGAGATGACGACATAAACTGACTAACAACACTCACAAGATACGTAATGTTAGGACGAATCACCGTAAGATAATTTAGTTTTCCAACCAGTCTCCTATATCTTTCTGGATTCTCTAATACATCACCATCCTCACTTCTCAGCTTAATACTTGGAGACATCGGAGAGTCACAAGGATTGGCTTCCAACAACCCTGTTTCATTAAATAAATCTAGGATGTACTTTCTTTGAGATAAGAAGATTCCCTTCTTACTCTGAAGCACCTTAATTGCCAAAGAACACTCTGAAGAAAAGATTTAAGAACACAAATGCCATTTTCATCACTCCCCGTGACAACAATGTCATCAACATAGACAACTAGAAGAATGCACCATGTTGTTGTCTACGGGTAGAAAACAGAGTGATCATATGCACTCATTTGCAACCCAAACTCTAGAACAATCTCACTAAATCTCCCAAACCAAGCTCTAGGAGACTATTTCAGTCCATACAGCAACTTCTTCAACTTACACACTCAACTATACTCACCCTGAGCAGCAAACTCAAGTGGTTGCTCAATATAGACCTCTTCCTGAAAGTCACCATGAAAAAAATGCATTTTTGACGTTAAGCTGATGAAGAGACAAGTGATGAAGCCGATGGAGGAGGATAGTCATAATAGGTTAGAGGAGTCACCATTGGTGGTGATGGACGCCGAGAATACACCTGTGATAGGTAGGCAAGTTTCCTGCACTGGTTCTTTTTTAACTGCATAAATAAGAAAATCATCTTTCAGCGCAAGACATGAAGAAGGTTGAGCTGAGGCGGGAAAGAAAGGAGTAGACTCAAAGAAGGTAACATCAATAGAAACAAGGCAATGACCTAATTCAGGATAGAAACACCAGTACCTTTTTTATTCCTAGAATAACCCAGAAAGACACACTTTAACAATTTAGGATCAAGTTTGGACACTAGGGGGCGAAAGTCTTGAACAAAACAGGCGCAACCAAAGACTTTTGGAGAAATAAAGAAGAAATAAAGTGAAGGAAATAGAATAGAGTATGGACTCTGACCACCAAGAACAGGTGAAGGCATTCTGTTGATCAAGAAACAAACAGTGGACATTGCATTAGCCCAGAAAACCTTAGGGACATGCATATAGAAAATGAGAGCCCTAGCAACTTCCATAAGGTGTTGATTCTTTCTCTTAGCTATCCCATTTTGTTGTGGTAACAACACATGAAGATTGATGAATAATTCACTTCTAAGATAGGAGTTGAAAGAAGTGGAGAAATATTCGTTTGCATTATCACTACGCAATATACAAACAAAACAACCATGGTGAGTTTGTATTTCAGCATAAAATTTACAAAAAATAGAAAAGATTTTTGAACGAGATTCCATTGAATACAACCAAGTAATTTAGGAATAATCATCAACAAAAGTGACAAAGTAGCGAAACTTGGACTTTGAAACAACAGGATGTGGACCCCAAATATCTGAGGAACGCAACTCATTTAATGACTCTAGGGGAAAGGGGAACATGGGTATGTTTAGCTAACTGACACAATTCATAATTTAAGCTAGATATAGACACTAAGAAACATTTTCTTCAAAACAATCAAGGATGGATGTCCCAATTGACAATGAAGTTGGAGAATAGGGACAAAATTGGTGCAGAAAACAAAATGTGTAGTAGGTTCTTGTGGGCGTTCCAACACATATAGCCTATCAGACCCACGACCTCTACCAATAATCTTTTTTGTCCCAAGACCCTGAAAGACACAACAATCAGGAAAGAAATGAACACTACAATTAAGGAAGCGTGTAAGTTTACTGACAAATAAAAGATTAAAAGGGAAATTAGGCACACATAGGACAGATGATAATGAAAATGATGGAGTAATATCAACAATGCTACTTCCAATCATAAGAGAAGAAGAGCCATCAGCAAGAGTCATATTTGGTAAGCAAGAAGAAGATTGAAAAAAAAAGAGTGTACCTGAGGCACCAGTCATGTGATCTGTTGGTCTTGAGTTAATGACCCAATTGAGAGATGATAAGGAGAGACATACAACTGATTTACCAATTTTAGCTAGGGCGGCTATGGAAGAGGAAACACCCTATTGAGAGGTATAAAATTATGTGAGGCGAGTATACTCATCAGTTAAGATAGTCACTTGTTGTTCAAGTTTAGGTCCAGGTGGGGTAGGTAGAAG
>JASKGM010080042.1:0-14798 GCA_034509205.1 Ceratonia siliqua | reverse complement strand
AGATATATATATATATATATATATATATATATATATATATATATATATATATATTAGTCTCTTTAAATTAAAAATATTTTTATTAAGTGACTACTATTAGATTAACATGCCTTAACTTCCCAAACACATATATAACAATTAGTGACTTTACATGCATATTAGTACATGTCAATTTACTTATTTTTATTTCTTTCATATTTTATATTTATATCTTATGGAGTGATTATAGTTAATTTAATTTTTTATAAAATTATTATTAACACTAAACTTTTTAAAGACATATTCATTTTAATATTTTAAAAAATTAAAAATGTAATAAATATTTGTATGGAGTAATCATAGTTAAATTAAGATAACAATTTTTTAAATAATATATAATATTAGGAATATAAATAATAATAATATAAATTTTCCGAAGGTGTCCAAAACTTTATGGTTTATAATTGATTGAATTTAGATGAATCACAACCCTGCAATGCTAGTTCACATTTTCCTCTCCTGGTACTGGGGTACATTGTAATTGCTGCCAATAAGTATAAAATGACGTCAACAATTTTAACTACACATAATAAAATTATTAAATTATTTTTTAATATTTTAAAATACTATTTATAAATTTTCTCTTTCTTTTAAAGTGTTATTTATAAGTCAACATTTAAAATATTTTAAAAACACAATAAAAAAATAACTTTTATAAAATACAATTCTAAAATATAAAAATATATTATTCATATGTTATTATTATTAGAGCTAGTTGTATTAAAATCTTTTAAAATAATTATTATTCAGACTTGTGTAATAATTTTCTTATATTTAAAGATTAAATAACGAATTTTATTAAATCATCATAATTCGTAATTACTTAATAAATATAAAAAACTGATGAATGACATTTTTTTATAATAAAAAAATTAAAGATCAAATGCGCACTCAACTTCCTCGATTGGTGATCTAGTAACTACAAGATGACCCCTCTCAAGATTGAAGCTTTACAGCTTGGCCAGGAAATTTCGAAGTGCTTCTCTAATGACTAATCTATATATGCGTTTGTAGAATTTGACTTTGTTTCTCACTACTGGATACATCTCCTTTTTCCTTCCAGATCTGTTCCCTTCATTCGCCGGTAAGCCTATTGCTGTTGTTCTTTAGATAGATTGACTTTGCTATTGGACTTTTCGACTTCTTGCATTCTCAATGGATTGACCCTCTCAAGAGCAAAACTTCATGACCAGTTTCTTGATATATGGACAATGCTCTGAAGAAATTCAACTAGATCGGCAGCATGCTTTTGTATTTATTGATGGAAATAGTTCATCCATGTTGGAAATTTTGACTTCCCTCGATCACCAATGCCTTGAATTCATGATCTTCTCACTGTTTCGTTTGCACTTCTTCTGGTTATAGTTAGTTTCGCGCGTTTATTCATTTGTTATTCAAGTAATTTCTTGACCACTTAATACATTCCAGTGCTTATCTACCTCGGTATGTTTGTGGATTGTTTGATTCAGGTTCAGTTTTACCATCTTCTGCCGGATTATACTGCTTCTTTCCCCTGCCAAAGTTGAATCTCTTATCATTTATTTGATGTGTCTTCTCTAGGCTTATTTTTACCAGCCCAGAAAGATGAATATTAACTTCTTATATTTTCCAATATTTGTTTTCTATGTGCACTCCTTTTACTTCCTCCTTTTTCAACAAAGCAATCTTGTCCAGTAAAGGCCGTGTCCTTCTCTCTATTTCTGTAGAGTCACGTTTCTGGAAATAATTATAATATTCTCACTTCCTTGTTTTTCCAAGTAGTCTTAGAAGGCTGATGTAGCACTTATTTGGGGATAACTATTAAATATGGTGACGAGCATTAAGCAGAAAAAGTACCATGTCAGAGATCAGGGGAGTGCAATGAAGAGATTGATTCCAAATTAGGGGCACCTTTCTGTTATGTTTTACTCTTGTGAGAGTATTAAGTGAAATAAAAGTTGTTCACTTCTTATGACAGACAGTTTATTATAAAGGGCATGCCATCAATCGAGGTTTCTGTATGTATTTTCCACTATAGTTTTAGTCTATGGTCATATCTTAAGATACCCACACCTTTTTTTTTTGGTTATGTATAAATACATGCTTATAGACATAGTCATGCACTTCGCATCAAATGGTCTTCAATTTCATTTGTAAAACCATGATTATTGGTTATTTGTTAAGTCTAATTATGTGTGATGTTTTCCCTACCCAGGTGCTTGGAGTCAATGGCCTTGGTCACTACTGCAGAAGTATGCGATGCAAACCCACAGTTAATTTTGAGTGGGGAGCTTCGGACCATTCAGCCAATATTTCAGATATATGGTCGTCGACAAGTCTTTTCTGGGCCTATAGTTACCCTGAAGGTATTTGAAGACAATGTTTTAGTTCGTGAGTTTCTTGAAGAGAAAGGTAATGGGAGAGTTCTTGTTGTTGATGGGGGTGGGAGTTTACGCTGTGCAATATTGGGTGGCAACCCTGTAGTACAAGCACAAAACAATGGGTGGGCAGGTATAGTTGTGAATGGATGTATAAGGGATGTGGATGAGATTAATGGTTGTGATATTGGGGTGAGAGCTCTAGCTTCCCATCCGATGAAAGCCAATAAGAAAGGCCTGGGAGAAAAGCATGTTCCGATAAATATTGCTGGGACAAGGATCTGTGATGGGGAATGGCTTTATGCAGACACTGACGGAATTCTGATCTCTCGAACAGAGCTATCTGTCTGATTACAATTGGTGAATTTTTACGCAGGGAGTCAGGGACTATATTTCTGGCCAGCATTTTCTCGAGTAGTGATTTCTGTACTTTTGTTCTTGACCCAGTTTCCGAGTTTCTGCCAAATTGTGTTGTAATTTCAACCCCACCATGATCAAAGTATGTTGAAGTGTTTGTCCATTTTCTACCAACTTGATATCTGATTTCAGTTGCTGTCATGAGAACCTGCTTCTCTTTCCCTTTGTCTTTAATTAATAGAGTAGTTATAGCTGGTGCTTAGTTTTGAGAGACCTTAAGTGCAAAATCTATTAAAATCATGATAAACTATAGCGGTCAAGAAGAGTGAAGCAAGCATTAGCAGTGGGATAGTAAGGTTCTGGATAATTTTTTAAGAGATTCTAAGTTACATAACAAAATAAGAGCAGGGATCAGGAATGATCAGGGGCATGTGATTCTAAGTTACATAACAAAAAAAGAGCAGGGATCAGGAATGATCAGGGGCATGTGCTATAAATGTGGGTGTGCATGTCTCCCTCTGTCTCTTGCATCCAAATAGCAGCGACAGAAGTATTCCGGATGGGTCATTAGCCTGATATAAGCTTTTTGATTGAGAAGAATATTAAGGCTGTGAGTATCTTGGTTGAAAATAGCTTCTTCTCCTTAGTGTGATACAATAACATAATTGAGAGCCATGAACTTATTTGGACATGCCAAAAGAGAGGTAATAGATAGTAGTAAACTAGTAATCACGCTATACAAGATGTTTCGTGCAAAATTGGCTGTCTATCACTCCTAAGTATAGAAACATAGCCTTTCTGCTGCTCTCTGCTTTTACTGGGTTGCCGTTCCTCCTACACGTGCCTGCTTCCGAAATGCTTGGTGAGATGCATTGAGAGAAGCAGGCTAAAATATAATTAATGTACCTCTTCTTCACACTAAAGTTCATTGTCTGTGTAAAAAAATCCATCTCTGTGCCAACCGAAACCATAATACTAACTTGAATTTAAATAAAACATAACCAAAACATTTAAATGTTCGCATTGAAGGCTTGAATCAACCAGGACATGACAAAATGGAGAAAAAAAAGAGTAAAAAATATACCCATACTGCAATAAGATAGCCTTAGGAGCGTTTTTAAATATGTTGTTCTTAAGGATGAACATATTTATGTGTAAATCTGTTCAAGATAAATATATTTGTATGTTAATGAACAATATTATGTAACAAAACGAAATGTAAATCTTTTTTAATTCAGTCCCAAGTGATTTATGGAATCTGACCTCATAGTATCTTTTTGCTTATTTTGGATTCATCATGGTTTTTGACAATAGACTCATTTCAGTATGTTTCCAAATCATCAATATTCATTTATGTAATGTTTTCTAGTGCCTTCATTTTTTGGATTCAGATTCAATCATATTGATGATCATCAATATGACTGATCATATTAATATCAACATGACTTAATTCTAATAATAATTTTCTCCTCCCGCTTTATTGTTGTTTTGTCCGTTCTTTAAACAACTGTGCAAAGTTTCAACAGGAAACTGGAAAAGGATAAGAAAGCTTTTGGAATTCAAATGAACGTTATGAGAGAATTTGCTTTGATACATACAAGTTATGATACCGTCCGACTTTGCTGATCTCAGCTGAGTTGTTAAGTCTCTTGCATGAAGGACAATTCAATTAATTGCATTTCTAATTTAAAATCATATTCTTGGTACGCTTTCCGTACGTACTTGGAGAATTAATTCTTGCTTGTACCCTCCTTCTCATTTCCTATAACTTGCCGATTGACTCCTAGCAATTTAATGAAGTTTTTGTTTTAGTACAATAAAAGAATGGTTAGGGCGACTCAATTCAGTGCTGCGTTAGGCTTTCAGCTTACTCATGATCTTGGGAAATAACTCGGCACGCCCCTACTGCATAAAACGGTGACGAAAAGGACCTATAGGCATGTGGTGGATAAAGTGGAGAAACGGTTAAGTTCTTAGAAGGCTTTGACCTTGAGCCTTCCTGGGCGTATCACTTTGGCGAACAGTGTGATTAATACCATGCCTTACTATTCTATGCAAACCTCCCTTCTCCCTGTGGGTTTGTGGGTTGACATTGAAAGAGCTAGTAGAAAATTTGTGGGGCGATACTAGCAATACCAGGAAACTTCATCTAGTCTCTTGGAATGATGTGTGTGGCCCTAAGGACAGAGGAGGTCTCGGTTTCCGTCATTTAAGGAAAATGAATGAAGTTTTTCTTATGAAGATTGGTTGAGGCCTTATTAATAACACTGATTCTTTATGGGTCAGGGTTCTTAAATCTAAGAATAAATGTGGTCACGGGATCATTCCGTGTGTGCAGTTGCCTTCAGGTAATTGTTCTAATATTTGGCAGGGCATCAACAAAGTGTGGAATTTTGTTTTACAGGCCTCGGTTGGAATGTGGGTGATGGTAACTCTATTCGCTTTGGCTGGATACATGGGTGCCTAACCACCCTAAGTTGATTGACTTTGCTATTAAGCCTGTTCCGAATCAGATTACAGCGTTGAACTTGAAGAACTTCGTTACCCCCTCTGGGCATTGGGATAGACAAAGTTTTGAGGAGCACCTCCTTTATTCAACGGTGATGGCTATTGCCAGTATGTTGCCTCCTACTCAAGGGCTTGGTGAAGACAGAATTTTGTGGAGAGGGGAGAGTGATGGTTCCTTTCTGTTAAATCAGCGTACAACCTTAGTTTTGGAGGATGGGACTAAGCACAAGTTTTGGAGGAAGGTGTGGAGACGGCCTGGTCCCCAGAAGATTCGCACTTTCCTTTGGTTGGTGGGTCATGAGAGACTAGTTACTAATCAGCTGAGGTTTGACAGGCACCTTGACCAGTTTGGGACTTGCCCAGTTTGTGGGAAGGCGATGGAGACAACGTTGCATTGTTTACGCGACTGTGAGAAGGTTAGTGCTTTGTGGATTGTTTTTCTCTGCAGGCACTAAAGACTGGCTGGAGCTGAACCTGAGTATAAGCTTTGGGAACTGGGATGTGGCTGGCATAGCTTGGGAGGTTCATTTTGGCATGACGGCATAGTGTATTTGGGTTAAAAGATGTGAATTTGTCTTCAAAAGTCAGGATACCAGCACTAATTATCTATATTTCATGTGCTTGTTTAAAGCCTCTGAATGTTCCCGGTATATGAAGTCTCAAGCTAAGCTGCGTATTATTACCAAGAGGATGGAGAATATTAGTTGGAAGTTCCCGGAGGAAGAATGGGTTAAATTTAATGTTGACGGATCTGTGAAGCGGGATGGAAAGGCTGGTTGTAGGGGGGTTTGAGAGATCTTTTGGAGCTCGGCTTTGGGGTTTTTCTAAAAATCTTGGCAGCTGCAGCATCACGATTGCAGAATTGTGGGGTGTCTTATTAGCTCTCTCATTGGCATGGGGACAAGTTTACAAGAAGCTTGTGGTGAAACGGATTCTGTGATGGCTATTTCTTTAATTCAGAAAGGTTGCAACGTGAGGCATCCTTGCTCCAACTTGGTGGAACAGGTGCGATTGTTCCTTATTAAGGACTGGCATGTCAAGCTTCTGCACGCGTTCAGGGAAGGAAATATATCTGCAGATTGGTTAGCTAACAGAGCGCATCAACTCCAGCTGGGATTACATGAGTTTCATTCATAGGCCACCCAATGGCCTGGGTTCCTTGCTGCTGGATGACCGGAGGGGTATTTCAATCCTACGTCAGGTTCCCTGTTTAGCCTCTTAGAAGCTCCCGTTCGCCCAAAAAAAAAAAAATAGAACATATTCTGAAAATTGTAAATGTGTGGGATTTCACAACTTTGGTCTCCTGAAAAGCATACAATGAAGATATTTTTATTCAACCTTGTTTCCTTCTCTGAGATTATATAGATTTTTTGAAGAAAGCAAGTGGTCGCACGCATTCTCTGGTCAATCACTAACTGTTAACCATTATTACAGACCATGACTAGTATGATATATCCTTGGGGCATTTGTGCCCTTGTATGTTCCTACGGTACTTGGCTATGCATCTGTTCGGTGGTGGAAAATCTTGACACCAGAGCATCAACAATTTTGTGGCAGTGTTGGCCATTCCCTTGCTTTCCTTCAAGCTCATCTCCTCCGTGTGACCCTTTCTCTATGAACTTTAAGTTCATTGCAGCTGACTCCGTCCAAAAGTTGATTATTTTCACTTGTCTCTTTTTTTTTTTTGTGTGGAAAACTTACAACAAGAGTGGCAGCCTTGAGTGGATGATTACTCTATTCTTCCTTCCCCGCGTCCCAAGTACTCTTGTAGTTGGGTTACCTCTCCTCAGGCCCATGTACGGGGACATCTCATCTAGTCTAATAATTCAAAATGTGGTCTTTCAGGGTCAGTTAGGAAAACCATTTTGCTCTTCATGTATGAGTATAGAGGAGCAAAGCTTCTCATCAGCGAGAAATTTCCTGACTACGCAGGCTCCATTTCCTCCTTTCATGTTGATTCTGATGTAATTTCACTTAGTGGCTGACTGGCTGTGAACCATGGTGCTGAGAATGGCAACGTGGGACGCTCTGTGTGGTAGTGAGAAAATCATATGTATCTTCATGCCATACCCAAAGTGATGAGATCGATGGCTTGTGAGGCTCCTACACCATAAAATCTAGTTGGTGTGGAGATTTATTCTTTACATTCTTCCCAAGAACTGTCAAGCCTCAACTAGACAAATGTTTTGCTGGAACAAAGGAATGGTTTCCAAGCTAGAACTTGTATTGAGGACTACCTTCATATGTTTACACGGAGCTCAACTGCATCTTCATCTGCTGCTCCAAGTGTTTGGAAGAAGCTCATTAGAAATTCAAACACATACTCAAGTATTTTCGGCCTTGCATGGTCTCTGCTCCCGTTGCTGTGAGGTGGAAAATCAGAATGCCGGAAGTAGTCAGAGGAAGTGTATTGATTTTATCTATTACAGGTCTAGGGATTAGTATATTTATATTTTTTATATTCAGCTGCCTACAAACAATACTAGTCCTGTTTTGCAATGATTAATCAGGTTTGTTCATGGCTTTACACACAAGATCATAGCTTGTGGTAAATGTATGGTGCCGTTATGCACACTAGTTAGGTTTGTGGTATCCCCGCTCGTGATTGTCCTGCAAGTCGCAATTCTTCAGGTAAAACATGTCCAGTTCCACGTATCTTAATCCTTAAGCAATTGTTTCTTCAAACATTTCAGGTTGCTCTATCCCAAGGAATACAATGCCTAAGTATTATATTCTCTACGCAATAAAATTGGTGATAACTGGTCATCACCTTGCCATGCCTGTTGCAATACTCTACCAACTAGATTTAAGTATTCTCCGCTTCTCTAATCAGTTAGATTGTATTTACCTGTCATTGCTTCCGTTAATATCTCTGCATTTGGCTTTGGGTTAAATCAAATGTCATTAAATAAGTTATCAGGAAGTTCCATTATCAACATGACGCAAGGTAACTCAATTATGGAAACAAACATACAATCCATATAAGAGAAGGGCAGATCAAGGCAATTCCAAACTTTCTCCACCGCTTCATATATAATATAAGAGAAGGGCAGATCAAGCATCACACTAAGAACAAGAAAAACAAAAGGAAAGAGAACAATCTGTCAAGGATTGAGCTTTCACTTCTTAAGGCTACCGCGGACACCAGGGCGAGGCTTTGATGATTCGGGCACATGGCTAGCATGGAGATTGACGAGCTTGGACTCCTCAAAGGGGATCTTGGGATGACGAGCGTCGTGATGAATCTGCATGGACTTGATGTCAGGGGCTGTCGCCTTGCATAGCGGACACTCGAACTTGGCGTGACCACCCTTGTCCAAACCGGAGCGATCAGATCGACCCGCTTTGCCTCCGCCCCTATTGGTGGTGGCGGCGTCGACCTTGGCGGCGATATCTTTGGCCGTGTGCTTCTTGGGTTTAGCCTTCCCGGTCATGGTAGAGACGGTGATGTAAAAGTGAAGCCTTTATATGATCAGACGGCGAATAAAAGAAGATTTTGATTGGGGTGAGATTAACCCTAAAGGACACGAAAACCCTATCTTGACGAAGACGACGACGACAAGAGTGAAGGACTGTTGATGAGGATATTATATAGGCTGAGAAATTGGGTAGGTCTAGTAAAAATAGAAAAATCAAGCCAATTACAAATGTTGGCCATTCATTGGCGCTAGAGGTGATAGTGATAATCTAACTTATTTGATTATTTATATTTAGACTTTAGAGATTAAATGGTAAAATCATTAGATAAATTATTGAAACATTATTTTAGTAAGCTAATCTATAATTAATTATTAACTCATTTTCAGGTAATTTATATCAACATAAAATATAATATTAAAATATATTAAAATTTAGAACTTGGCTTCTGAATGGAACTCTATCTCTGAAAGTCATGGCAAGCCACAACTTTCAGAAACCCGATATGATACATCTTTCTTTATAATTTCATTAATAGTGAGATTTTAATTCTTACATACCTCCTTAGATTCTTAAAATTTTCAACCTTTTAATTGGATTTTTAACATATGAAACAAAAGTAAAAATTCACATACTAAAAATAAATAAGCAATTGTCGCCTAAAAAAATAGTATCAAGAGTAAATTTTTTTTAAAAGCTTATATAATTTAACTTTAAAAAGAATATTGAGTAATTATTTAATAAATTTTCACTCTTTTTTTAAAAAATAAATTTAAAATTTCTAAAGTTTATAATTTAAGAATTAGAATTTAAGAGTTGAAAGTTTAGGATGAGTGTTTTGAGGGGGAAGTCGTTCCTTTTACTATTTTTCAGGGTAATGTTTGGAAATTAGGATAACTAAGAACAGGATATTTATTTGGATATTATTCCATAACATTAGTCAGTGCATTTATGTGTTTCCCTTACTATACCTTAATATTATAGGGTGGTGGCTATATATTCTGATCCAAGGGATTGCCACGCCACATTTTCAAAAATGGGGTTATAATAGTCTATCCTTAAATTTATTATTTTTTTTAGTATTAATAGATTATTTTTTATGTCATATATTTTAAGAATTTTTAAAAAATTTTTACTTGAAAAAACACAAGTCTAGAAACTATTATTAAATGAATAAAATAATAAGTGTAAAAAAATTTAGAAATTTAAAATTATTTTCAAAAATTTTCAAAAATATATATAACATAAAAAATAATTTATTAATAACAAAAATAAAAACAAAACAAAAAATAGATGGTGGAAGAATGAGTTATAGCTTAACAAGCCCCATAATTCAACCCAACACTCATAATTTAGGTGGCATGTTTCACATGATGTAGTTTATTCAAAATATAAAGCATGATTTTTAGTGTACAAATCCAAACTTTCTTATGGAATTTCAGTTTCGTAGGTCATCTAGGTGATGAAAGTACATAATTACTTGTGGATGAACTTTTAGTGAAACTATTTCCTACCTGTTAATGATTGGGTCATTGCCTTCTATGTTATTGTTAATTTATCCTGCTAAGTATTGTTTTGTGAGATGACTCCCTAAGAATCAAATTCCTTATCATTTTGATAGCGGGTAATCTTGGTATCACTTGAGTTATAAGGATTACCCACCATCAAAATAGTAAAGGGTTCGATTCCTGGAGAGTAATCCCACAAGCCAATGCTTAACAAGACAAATCAATGATAGCATAGAAGACGATGACCCAGTCATCAACAAAAATGCCGACTTTTGAAATGAGCTTGTAAGGCTTCTTATCAAACCTTTTTGTTAATTTGTCCCCGCTTAACTTTGGTTATAGGGGGTGTCCTCAAAAATCGAACCCCTTACCATTTTGATGATGGATAATCCTTGTACCACCTGGGCTCAGATCACCCACTATCAAAATGGTAAAGGATTCGATTCCTAGAGAGCCGTCCCACAACTTAGGACAAACTAACAATAGCATGAAAGGCAATAATCCAGTCATCAACACTACCTAAAGTGATTTTCATGTTATTTCTTCTTATCCCACGGTTGGAGCGGTATTTCCTTTGTCTGTTATAAACTTGAATTGTGCTCCTTGCAAATATTAGTACTGCCATAAACCACTTATGGGATGTTTGCATGATGTGAGGATACATTTATTGAGAATGCTGTGAAAATACAGAATATGCAATTTGGGACTAAAAAAGAACGTGTATTACCATATTTGAATGTAACCACAGAATCAAGAAAACTCTGTCAATCTCGAGACAAAAAAAAAAAGGTTGTATAACTGTTTCTTTTGAAGTGTGTGAAACAAGACTAGATGTGTTGCTTTATTTACAGTATTTTTTTTTTAAATAGAAAATTAACTTCTAAGGATATTGCTCAACAATGATGAATTCAACTAAAAACCAAAAACCAAATCTCGGCGCAGCTAAATAATTGGGGCTTGTGTAGATTCTTTTCTCTATACAACAACATCCTATTCTTTGAACCATATGCTTGGTACTGGTATATGATGCTGTGAAGGCACTGCCTCAAGCACAAGATCTTAGATGTTACTATAAATCTTAAATCCATTATCTATGATTTAGCACCAGTAAATTGTTGGTACTCCTCAAACACAGAATACAAACATCAATTATGTAATTTTCTCAAGCAACCAACAAGACAGTCTGTTCGATGCTACATAAAAAAACATATTTGGGTCAAGTGCCAGGAACATATAGGCCTTGTTTGGTTTGGTTTTTAAAAATTATTTTTTTGTTTTTTTGTTCTGTGAAAACAAAAAAACTCGTTTAGGTAACTGTTTTCATCAGTTGTTTTTTAAAAACTGTTTTCGAAAATAATAACTATAAAACAAAAAAATGAAAACAAATTTTTTATGTTTTGGCTTGTTTTCGTCATATGTTTTCTAAAAAATACGAAAAACAACTTATGAAAAATATTTTTACCCAAACAAGTTTTTTGTTTTTTTGTTCTATAAAACTATTTTTTAGAGTTATTTTTAAAACTTTTAAAAAATAATAAAACAAAAACCGTTTTAAAAAGTCCCATAATCATCAGCTAGTTACCCAACGGTAGGTAATAGGTGATACTATTTGAGTCAAAATATAAAATGAGAAATCTCTTAGAAAATAGAAAACACAAGCATAAGAATAAATAAAACTAATGAGAAGAGATAAAAGCCACACCGCCTTTCCTCGTTTGCAATGGATCAAAACTAGGTGATTTCTCACATATGAAACAACATAAAATAAAATAATTTTAACATCTAATGAAGAGAGCATAAGGTTATACATAAAAACAAAGAAAGAGTATATCGAGATTGTCACAATCCAAGACCAATTAAAACTTTCAGTGCATCCATAATGGTATCCTTGGGAATAGATGCAGAGCGCTCATGCAAATACAAATACTCATTAGCTCCTATATCTGAACACAACCTGATGAGGAAACCCAAGCTGAGTCCATAATTCATTTAATCAAATATCATAAGCATATAAAATTTTCCTCATTTAATGCAATCATATAGTTTCGGAGTCCATAGCCATGTATGAAAAAGCTTCTCCAACAATAGGTTGCAAATATATATATATATATATACACACACACACACACACAAATACATTTGACACAAACCTTGGGTGAAAATCCAAATTTCCATATTCCTTCATAAAGCATTAACTACATTTAGAACTTTGACATGATGGGTAATGACAATCAAAGAAACCTTTGCCGTGCCTTGTAATTACAATGTTGTTTTACTGGGGAGGGGATGAAGGAGTGTTCAAACCAATAGTATAGGTATCAGTATATAATATGTCTCAATAAAGCTTATGAATATAAGAGGAGATACTATGGGACAAGATTCCCCTCAATTCCAAACTAAAAGAGTCAAATATTCTGCGATCAAAGAAACTCCAAGTTTTCTTGCGGATAAGGTTTAGGACACAAGTATCTGCAACAATGCTACTTGTAAAGACAACACAACATTGCTTGTGGGGAATCACATTAGACATATGTTTTTAATTCAAGGTCTTAAGTGCGGGATGTAAGTGCAAATAGATAATCGTTGATCAAAATATCAACAACTTAGAATTTCATGAATCTTTAAATTATATCCAAGAAAAGAACTTTCGAATAGCAAAATTCCATAATTGTCAATAAGAAAAAAGGAAATGTTTATTATTTAATAGGTAAGAAATCTTTGAGGGGGTAAATGAAGGGACCTAAGGGGGTGAACTACAGGCTGTAACCGTAATTTGCGTTGTTGATTTTGTTGGATGTTGTGAAGTAGTATGAAGAGTGTGATAAAGTAAATTTTGAACTTGTACATTCGTTTGTTGTGAGACATTAATGAAGAAATACATGGAAATCGAAAAGAGGATTACATGATAGATCAAAGATTTAGGGTGTCACAACGTGACGGATGAGTAAATTGCACCGTCATGACCTCATGGCAATAAAAAGGGAAAATACAGAGATAAAAATTGGAGTCGCCACCAATTAATTATAATGATAATTGGAATCCATTAAAAATCTAAAAACTGGCCACTGGAACCAGGGGAGTGGTTCGGGAGTCTAATTACAAGTGGGGAAGGTGTTAGGTACCCCACAACATTCATCCCTAATGATGGTTACCCTAAATTTGTTTGTACTTAAATTTATCGTTGTGTTTGAATTACCCATTTGTATTATTTTAATTTTTAGAGAAAAATAAAGAAATGAGAAAATTGGACCTGTCTTACTGTGTAAATGCCTACGTATCCTTAAGGGATTAAGGTCCACGTAGTTCGAATTAATTCGATTAAAATTGGATTAAGACAATATGAAAATTTGAATTTTCACATAGAGTCCAACAAAATGGGAGATTAATTCCCCACATAATGTTCGAGAAAATAAAGACATTATGGGAAAATAAATTTTCACACAAAACTTAAACAAAATGAGAGAATATTTCTCCACATAGTGTTTTAAAGAAATGAAGATAGTATAGGAAACGAATTTTCATATAAAGCTTGACAAAATGGGGGAGTGTTTCCCCACATAATGTTTTGAATTAAGGGATCCTAGTATTGAAATCAAAACCTTTTAGGACTTTGGAGTAAAGTTTCGGGAACAAAATATCGTTTTTGAAAGTATTAGGGCCCAATTCAGGTTTTTTGAAAATACTGGGGTCAAATTTGAATTTATACAAATATTGGGTCAAAACTTGGATTTATAAAATTAGGTTCTTAAAAGTATCAAGGGGTAATTTTCCAAAATAGATTAGTAGATAATGGACCTCTGTTAAAATTTATTTAAAATTTTTAATTGGGCTTTTTTTTAAAATCCCATTTTTGAACAAATTCATCGGGCCTTTCAAAAATCTATCTTGAATTGGGCATTTGGAACCCTCTTAGGAAAGTCCAAATTAATTGGGCCTTTGGAGCCTTTTTGGAAACCTTAAACCTTGAACTCTTTTTGCAAAAGTCTTTCAAAGTGGGTTTTTTTCTTTTACTTTTAAAGTCACACACCCACATTTTCTCTTTGTTTCTTTAAATAATTCTATGCTTTGAACCCTCATTAAATCAAATTATCAAACAATATCCGTCATAATTAAAAAATATACTTCACCCTTCATTTATCAGTTTCTTAAAATTCCCTATAACCTAAGAATCCCCTATATCATATGAGCTTAATCTATTTTCACCAATAATCAAATATCGTCCAAGTTTGTCAGCACCTATATTTAGATGGTATTCATTTTGGGTTTGTCTAATAGTAGCATATGCCCCAGAGGATCAGAGCATCCTTAACTAAATTATCTAATGGTACGCGACTACTTCACAGATTTTAACATTTTGGTATTCGTAGGACCACACCTATTCTGGTAGCAAAAAAAAATACTGTGCACACAGGGAAGCAATTATGGATTCAAACCCAGAAGCAGTGCATAGAGGGAATAGTTCAAAACCTACCACTTATAAATTTGAATCACCCCCCCTCAATAATACATAACTCAAGCAATGGGGGAATAAAAATAGGCCATAACAGAAGACTAAGAGAGGATTATCCTGACAAAATACATAAATATAAACAGAGATGGCCATGAATTTAAT
>JASKGM010080041.1:0-48714 GCA_034509205.1 Ceratonia siliqua | reverse complement strand
AATCCATGCCATCACTTTTTGGTGGGATTGAATTTTCAAAACCCCAATTAAGAACTATAGGCCATTTTTTACTTGTACATGTGAGGTTAATGGCGATTTTGGAGGTTGTCCTGTCTACCATAAGAGTTTCAATCTGTAGATGTGATAGCCAACCAGAAGAACTACTACTCCTTACTCAGAATTTGTTCTTTGAAGTATAATCAAACAGCGAAAATATTAGTACCTAAAATTAGGTTGGGATGCTGGGGAATGGCCGAAGGTAACTCGCCGAGACGCCGAGGGGTGGCTGAAGGTGACTCGCCGGGACGCCGAGGGGTGGCCAAAGGTGATTCGCCAGGACGCCGAGGGGTGAACACCGGTGGGACTCTTGGGCATGGGATTTAGGAATTTGGGGGAAGAAATTAGGGATTTGGGATGGGGGAGGAATAGCGTGCAAATGATCTGATTAGGATTGGGTGGGTTAATATTTCGATATGAGGCGGAATTAATCCGCCTCTAAATCCGCCTCTAAATTTAAAATGTTTTGAAGCAGTATAAATTCGCTTCCTATTCTGACTTTAAAGGTCAAATTTTTAAAGGCGTAATAAATCCGCCTCTAAAATTAAATTTTTAGATGCAGAATAAAGCCGCCTCTAATTCCCACTCTAGAGTTAAAATTTTTAGTGGCAGACTTAGTCCGCCTCTAATTCCCCCTTAGAAATGAAAAAATTTAAATAAAAGCAAAATTATTTAGCATTCGTCAATATAGAGGCGGATTTTGAGGCGAAAATTTTCCACCTCTAATGTCACCTCATTATTTAAATTTTGATTATTTGCATCATAATTTGATTGTTGCCTCTAAATCCGCCTCTAATAAAGGCAGATTTTTTTCTGCCTCAATATTACTTTTTTTTCTTTATAGTGAAGGATTTATTTGTAAGCCCTTGGGAAACCAAACAAATTCTAGTGCCCTTATGAGTGTCTAAGGTTTGATACCATTTGGAAACACTAAATTTTAGTGTCGTGTCGCTAGTAATTTATCATTTAGTTGATCAGTTGCTTTGTTTTTGTTTTCAATTCTCTTATTCTTTAATTGTCTCTTTCTTTCTTTCTCATAGGTGTTTATGTCCGAAAAGGACATCGATTTGTGACTTTGAAAAACCAAAGAATATTTTAGAAGTCAGGAGTTTGCAATCTACCCACCATCACAACCCATCCTCTGAACTTGATTTTGCAATTTGTACCCACCCTATCTTCCTTTGAACCTTTAGGGCATGAAGAAATGGTTAGGAATAACAAAACTCTTAAAGAGTTGGGAGCCCTGATATTGGACTAGCAGCCACTATGTGTTCAATACCTAAACCCTGAGGTGGCTTTTAAGCTAAAATCTAGATTAATCCATCTCCTGCCCAAGTTTCATGGTCTTGTAGGAGAGGATCTGAATAAACACCTCAAGGAATTCTATGTGGTGTGCTCAGAGATGAAGCCAACTAGTGTATCTGAGGAGCATATACAATTAAGAGCCTTTCCTTTCTCTTTGGCAGACTTAGCCAAGGAATGATTCTATTACTTACCATATGGAATTGTGAACACATAGACTAAGATGAAGAGGTTATTCTTAGAATATTATTTCCCCACATCAAAAGCCTTCTATATTAGAAAAGATATACGTGTAATCAAGCAGTTAAATAGGGAGATACTATACGAACATTGGGAGAGATTTAAGAAACTATGTGTAAGCTGCCCCAATCATCAAATCAGTGAGCTACTTTTGATATAATATTTTTATGAAAGCCTAGCATCCACAGATAGAAATATGATTGATGCCGCTAGTGGGGGTGCTTTGGGGGATAAAACATATAAGGCAGCTAGATTCTTGATAGCTAACATGGTAGTAAATTTCATATAGTTTAGCACTTGGAAAGATTTGCCTCCCAAGGAAGTGAGTAAAGCCCATACATCATCTATGGAGCAACAATTGGCCTAGCTCACTTCCTTGGTGAGTAGAGTGGTTGTGGGAAATGTGCAGCAAGTGCAGCAATATGGAATATGCTATACGCAGGGACATCATACTAATATGTGCCCCACACTCCAAGAAAGTAGCTAAAAGTAAGTTAACACAGTGGGTGGCTTTCCAAGGCAACCAAGAAAACATGATCCTTACTCCAACACTTACAACTAGGTTGGAGGGATCAACCCAATTTCAGCTATAGGGAAAATCAACTACAACAGATAACACTTAATCCTATTCCTAGTAAACCACTAGGCTTTGAGTAGAGAAAACAGCATCCTTATCCAGTAAGATAACTAGCAGCTCTTCAAAATTTTAGAGCATCAATTGAAGACCTTGTCAAGGCCCTTGTAACCAACACAATGCAATTCCAACAAGAAGCAATAGCTAGCATCCAGAGATTAGAGAACCAGATAAGATAATTAGTAATGGCGGTGAGTCGCTTGGAAGCTCAAGGGTATGGTAAATTACCCCCACAGACTAATAAAAATCCGAGGAAGAATGCTAGTGTAGTGACTCTTAGAAGTGGTAAAGAACTTGAATGCCCAACCATTACATAACCATTAGAAGTGAGCAAAGGCAAATCCCAAGAAAGGATTAAGAATGACCAACCATCCCAACCTTCTACCAAAGAAACACCTTCTACCAAAGTGAACCCAAAACCCTTTCATACCATTTCTTATTTTGTGACTCCTCATCCCTTTCCTGGCCATTTTGCAAAGCCTAAAAAAGATGGGCAAGAAAAGGAAATCCTGGAGACCTTTCATAAGGTTGAGGTGAATATACCTCTCCTTGATGCCATTCAATAGGTGCCATGGTATATAAAGTTTTTGAAAGAGTTGTGCATCTCAAAAAGAAAGCTAAAGGGCAACGAAAAAGTAAGTATAGGAGAAAATTTCTCGACCATGCTGAAGAAGAAACTACCATAAAAATGCAAAGATCCAGGCACATTCACCATACCTTGCATTATTAGTAATACCAGGTTTGAGCCTGCTATGTTAAACCTAGGTGCCTCTATTAATGTTATGCCTTTTTTTATTTATGAGTCCTTAAATCTTGGCTTCTTAGAAGAAACTAGTGTTATAATACAATTGATTGATAGATCCAATGCCTATCCAAAAAGAGTGGTTGAGGATATTCTTGTGAAGGTAAATGAGTTATTGACATAGAGGATAAGAGATCACCTAACCCCACGCCATTATTATTGGGAAGACCATTCCTCAAAACAGCCAAAACAAAGGTTGATGTGTTGCGCTAACACTTACAATGGAGATTGATAGAGAAGACATAAGATTTAACATTTTTGAAGCCATGATATACCCAACTGATTTTAATTATGCTTTTGCAATGAACATCCTTGACTCCTTATCTTAATAGATTTTGGACCTACATAGCATGGATGACTTGGAAGTGGTAATTAGAAACCACTTGGATAGGGATGATTATGAAGATTCAACTAAGGATGTGGTTGTGGGTGAAGAAATTTATGAAATTGTGGCAGCATTGCATGCTTTGCCACCAATTCCAGACAAGTATAATGCTTATATTGAATTACCATTGTTTAATGAGAAACTTCTTCTTTAGTTGTGCAGGCTCCAAAATTAGAATTGAAGCCATTACCTGATCACTTGAAGTATGTGTTCTTAGGTGAGGAAGACACATTGTCAGTTATTATTGCAAAGAACCTCACAAAGCTACAAGAAGAGAAGCTCATTAGGGTATTAAATGACCACAAGATTATAATTGGTTAGACCATTTTCGATGTCAAGGGGATAAGCCCTCTGCATGTATGCACCAGATATTGTTGTAAGAAGGTTCTAAGCATACAAGGGAAGCACAATGTTGTCTCAACCCTCCCATGATGGAGATGGTGAAAAAGGAGATACTAAGTCCCTGTTTGGAATAGCTTTTAAAAACTATTTTTTTGTTCTATAAGAATAAATAAACTTATTTGGGTAACTGTTTTTCGAAAACAATGACTAAAAAACAAAAAATAGAGAACAACTTTTTTGAGTTTTGGCTTGTTTTTGTCATATATTTTCTAAAAACATACAAAAAACAATTCATGAAAAATATTTTTACCCAAATAAGTTTTTTGTTTTTTTATTCTATAAAACTATTTTTTTAGAGTTATTCTCAAAAACTATTTTAAAAAACAATAAAATAAAAATAATTCCAAATAGACCTTAAAGCTCCTTGATGTTGGGGTAATTTACCCTATATATGACAGTAAGTGGGTGAGCTCAGTACAAGTGGTACTAAAGAAATCGGGCATCACTGTGGTAACAATGAGGACAATGAGCTTGTTCCCACCTGTGTATAAACTGGGTGGCGAGTCTGTATAGATTATAAAAAGTTGAATTCTATTACTGGTTAAGACTTCTTCCCTCTCCCTTTTATTGATCAAATGCTTGAGATGCTACCTGGTAATTCTACTTACTATTTTCTTGATGGCCAATCAGGATATAATCAGATTGTGATTACCTAGGAAGACCAAGAGAAGACAACATTTACATGCCCGTTTGGCATGTTCGCGTATAGGCGCATGCTTTTTGGTCTTTGTAATGCATCTACCAGATTTCAGAGGCGCATGGTGAGTATCTTTTCTGATTATGTTAAGAATATTATAGAGGTTTTTATGGGTGACTTCATTGTCTATGGTAATTCCTGTGATGTATGCTTAGAGAATTTCTCACTTATACTTCAATTGAGAAAAATGGCATTTTATGGATGATTAGGGTAAAGTTTTAGGTAGAGCTAGCAATCGGGATAATGATAGAATTGGCTCGAATTTAAATCGGGTTGGCATATTGCTGGCCCAACTTTGTCCTATGCCATCCCATCGGACCATCAGGCCAGCCCAGCCCTAACTATAATTATCAATAAATTTTATTTTTATACCAAAAATACTAAAATAGTTAACAAAATATGAGAAATATATATATACGCACACACAATGGGTTTTATTGTTTTATATACACAATTGTAAATTGTAAATTTTAATTTATTTAGTATTAAATTTTGTTAAAAGGATACTTTGAAAAAAATGTTATTAAAATTCGTTCTTCTATTAAATTATAACAATTGTGGAAGAAAAAGAATGAAAAAAAAGGAGAAAAGCAATATTTGTAAAACAAGAAATTGATAATTTTGTTTTTTTTTGAATGGACTATTTTATACTTTCACCTTCATCATTTTGACTATGTGTTTTGTTTTCTATTCAAATTGTGGTTCATTCCCTCTTACAATTCTTATTCAATGGTTAATCCATCCACTGGAATTGAAAGCAAAAAGAACCAAGTTTTTCACTATTGCTTAGGCTTTTTAATATGTTTGGCCATAAAGTTCTTGCGAGAAAGTATAGAGAAAAAAAGCTGAACCTCCAAAGGAGCAACATGGATTAAGGTCAATTAACTAAGTGGACCACAAATCTTATATTGTAGAAAAAAATTACCTATGAATATATTGCATTCAGACTCTTTCTAGCATAAATTTTTAAATTTTTTTATTGGCCCACCTGATCAGGCCATAGTCCACATAGGGCTGGGTCAAAAAAGCTTGATTTTTTTAGGTTAGCATTTTGGTAGCCCAACCCTATTATTTTTCTGGTTGGATTAGGCCAGCCTATCAACTGGGCCACTTTTGCCACCTCTAGTTTCAAGGCATGACATATCTGCTTGGGGAATTAAAGTAGATAAGTCTAAGATAGATATTGTTCGATCCCATTCTAATTGTTAAGATTTTTGATGTGTGGAACATTGATTTCATGGGACCCTTCCCTTCTTGTTGGGAATAGGTTGCCCTGAAAACAAATTGTATTTCCCAATTTAATGTAAATACATTTTAATATTAATAAATAAAGTTCATTTAAGTAAGCATTATTTTCTAGCTATTAAGGTTCCTAAATTCTAATAAACCAATATACATTTGCGTAATAGTTATGCAAAAGGAGATATTGTATCTTTGGATGAATCTAAAACATTATTCATAGTCACTAAATATAGTCGGTCACTCTGATCAATTAAGATTGTAGTGTTCTGATTACCTCAATAGAAATAATGAGATTCTTTTCTAAGGGAATAATAAATCTCAAATCATTGATGTAGTAGACTTCAGGTAATAACACAATTAAATGAATTGAAATCGAGTGAGATATCAAGTTCAAGTTAATACTGTTGCTTTGAACTTGAACTCACACTCATTGTATTCACTAGTGGTAGAATCAAAATCCTTATGGATTGTGAACTTGTGTTCATGGCCATTATGATCTTTGATATACTATGGACAAGACCATTGTGTGACATTGGTCAAGACTTTGTATGTTGGGATCATAGTGAGAGTTCATTTAGGAACATAAATCCAGGAAATGAAATTCCTAGCATTACATCACTTCTGGTGATTTCAGGAAGACAAATGACATATTTGGGTTCAGTGAAATAATGAATTAGCTACTCATCATTTCAAGATGATTTTAGAAAATTTCTAAAAGATTATTTGGTCACTTATTAGATGAAATTTGAGACTTGGGGCCAAAATTGACATAAGAGGTAAAACGGTAATTTTATCTTGTGTTAATGGATGGCTACAAGGGTTCACAAATTAAACATAAGGTTGCAAATTAGATAAATTAATGTTCAACATTAACTTATCGTGATTTTAGGAATTATCAAGAGTGCAATCATGAGTATTTGGTGAAATGACTTCACAATTAATAAAATTGGATTATCTTAATGAGATTAAAATAATCCCAAATTTATTGGAGCTTGAAATTCCTATGTCCAAACGGATTCCTCACCTAACTTTGGAGAATTCAATCCATATTAAGTTGGAATAGATTTAAGATGAAGTTAATTGATAATATTTTAGTTAATGTCTTTATTAAGACAAGAGTTGTCTTAATTTAGATAAAGAGTTATTTCAGGACAAATGTTGTCCTAATCATGCTTGAAAATGCAAGAAACATTTGTGTCACTAAAGAGACAAAAATAATTCTCATATTAGTTGTCTAATTTAAACAAGTGTTGTTTTAATTAGACAATATAATTTTAAGACAAAGGTTTGTTTAAATTAAGTTAAGTGTTATCTCAATTAGAACAACCTTTATCGTAATAATTAATTTTGGTTTAATCACTTTAAATTAATATTTGAATTGTTCAAAATTTTAATTTGAAGAAGTTGATTAAAATAAAATAAATTTTTATTTAATTAGGAATTTTGACTATATCATTTTATTAGGATAAAATTAATTTAATTATTTATCTTAATATTATTACAAAGTTTGAATTGTTCAAACCTGTAAGACAACCTCTTTCTCATGTAATGGAGAGGTGTATGCCCAAAAAGAGAAGAATTGATTCCCCTATAATTATCCTAGTGAATAAAGCATTAGTAATTAAAATAATTTTAATTTTTTATGTAACCTACATTCACTAGAAAACTAAGTCAAATGGATTTAATTAAATAAAATTCTTTATTTGAATTTTATATTCAAGCATGACCAATTAAAAAGCCCCACATATTTTAATTACGAGTTAAATAAAATATAACTTTATCAATTGAAGAACACAATTATTAATTGATAAGTTAATTAGGTAATTTAATTATCTATTCTCCCTAGTAGGTGTGGGGAATCCCTAAGTTTTAGGAAATGATATTTTTGAATCCAAAGGAATGATCTAGGGTTATGTTAGTATAAATAAAACCTAACCCCCTCTCTTTCTTGGTTGCCAAAAAAATTAGAGAGAAAACACGTTGAGTGCCTCAAATTTTTGAGAAAAAAACACTATGAGGAAAAGTGAGTTTTGTTTTTGAGTGCCTTCATAGATTTCTACACGCCATACTTGAAGAGAAAGGGAAGGCTTTTTAATTTGCTTTGAAAGCTATCAATTATTTTCTTTCATATTTTGTTTTATTTCAATCACTAAGCCTATTCATCACAGGTTTTGTGGATTGGTATTTCTTAAATAATAGGCGGTCAGTGCACTTGGTTTTTAAGTATATTATAAGATTAAAGTGACTACAAGAGGTATGTAAAATTCTTATCTATTTTACTTCTCTTTCTAGCCCTGAATAATTTGCCTATGTGTTTTGTTTCTGCCTGTTTGTACCGTATTTCTTTAAAACCGATGCTTGTACCGTAAACACTTAGGATAAATAACTAGATTCAACAATTGGTATTAGATCCTATGGTTCATGGCTATATGTGTGTATGATGCATAGTTGAATCCTAGAAATCATTTACAATGTATGATGTCTTTGATATGTTGTTTTTGGTTAAATTAAATTTTTGGCCATATCAATGCCTTAGAGGAATTTCCTTGTATTTTTGGGATGTAACAAGAAGGGTGACCCCTTATGGTCATGTTTTCTTCTGAGTTGATTTTTTATTTTTGAATTAAAAAATTATGTTGTAAATGGCAAGAAGCCACCAATTGTAATATGGAGGCCACGACATGCCCAAGAAAGGTGTGAGGACCTCTCGGCTAAGCCCAAGGCATGTCAAGTTAACAGAGACATCTCAAAAGTCCAAGAGTAGGACAAGCATAAGAAATGAAGAAAATAAATGTAATAGTTTAGAATTTTATTTTATTTTCTAGGATAGGCATTAAAATGGTCTTGGTATTATATTTAATTTTATAATATATGATGTTATATGCAATCATATGTCATGTAGACTAGTAGGTGCCAATCAACCTCACATGCTCATGCATACATTGTGTTTTATATTTTAAGAGTTTTAAAATGTTAAAACAAAAGAAAGATGAATAATTAGCAAGTTGGCTAATTAGAATTTATTTTTTCAACTAAATGAATTAATTAGAAATTAATTAGGTCCATAATTGATAAATTAGTTAAAAGTAATTAATTTCCAACTAAAGAGTCTAGTTAGAATTAAACCACCTACTAACTAATTAGTCAATTAAATTACCTAAGTTTATTTTCAAACTAAGAGTTAGTGTGAAAATAATTAGGAAATGTATAAGGAATTAAATAAATAATATTCCTAAATAATTACTAAGAGTTACTAATGTAAATCCTATCTAAAAAGTTTAGAAAGGAAACCAAGTTCATAAGTGATATAGGTTTTTTAAAGAGATGCTTGTTAAAAAACTTGGTAAATCAATTGAGAATAATTAATCATAATTAATTAGTTAAAATATTGAGTGAGAGCGAGTGCTAGTAATCCTAGAACCCACGGCCTCCAACCCTTAGTCCATTATCATGGAGTTTATGTCAGTTCTTACAGCAGGCATACACTTAGACCATGACTGGAATGATATTTCCTAAGTGACAAGTTTACCTAGGTAGAACATTAAGTGTGACTTCCCATAGAAGCATACTTAGTGGTATATCCAAGTATGATGAAATGGTTGGTTAACACACTCAACATTAACCTATCAATATACTACTTATAGTAGCTCTGTTAATAGATTAATGAGCCAAATAAAGGTGCTCTCAGCTATGCTAAGTATAAAGATACCAGGTCCCAATAAACATTCATGGCCCATAGTCAGTGGTCTATTGTGATATGTGAATGACCATCAAACAAGAATTAATATGCTCATGCATACATGTATCATGTTTAAAAGTCCATTCAATAGCTAGCAAGCATACATTAAATGTATTTTATAGACAATCCCTTAATCATGAACCCACTATCTATTTTACTTAACAAATGCACCCTGAACGGTGAGAATTATGTGGAGTGGAAGAGAAACCTTAACATTGTTTTAAAATACGACAAGATCACATGGGTCATTTTTGAGCAAGCACTCCTTGATCTGACTCCTAACTCGTTGCCAAGTGAAGAATATCATAAGTGGTGGCATGATGCCAATGCTTTGGCTATGTGCTACGTACTAGCCTTAATGACCAGTGTGTTGCAACAGCAGCGTGATGGAATGGAACATGCCATTGACATAAGGTATCATCTACATGAGATGTTTAGTACAAAGACTGGGTTTGCTAAGGTGAGAGTTTTCAATGCTTTCAAGGACCTCAAGCAAAAACCAGGGGAGCCAGTGAGAGATTACATGCTCAAGGTAAGCTTCTGCCTTAATGAGGCTAAGCTATATGGAGTTGAGATTGATTTGGACAGTCAAATATCAATGATCATTCACAGTCTGAACTCCTAATTCTTGCAATTCAAGTTAGACTATGAATTACATAGTAGGAACTATACCCTTAGTGGGTTAATGAGGCTCTTGAAATCAAGAAGAACTTAGAGGTAAACGTGGTAGATATGAAGCCTAAGAAGGCAAAGGTGTTAGGCAATAAAAAGAAAAATTCCAAGAAATTAGTTGGGCAAAAGAAGAAACCCATGAAACAGAAGGCTCAGAAGGATAACACCAAGGGAAAGTATTTCCACCATGGTGTTAAAGGACATTAGAAGAGGAACTGCAAGGCCTACCTCAATTCTGTAAAGAATAAACAAGGTATAGGTTTTCTAAACATGTTAAAAGCCTTTTTAGTGGATGATTCTACTAATACTTGGATAGTAGATTTTGGAGCCACAAGCCGTGCTTGTAATTCTTTGCAAGGGTTCTAGACAAAGAAAAACCTTATTAAGGGCCAGTTCTAGACGAGGATGGCAAATAGTGCACTAGTCTCAGATTGAGTACTGGGAGCCATCACCTTGCATTTTTTAAATAACAAGTCATTAGTTTTAGATAATGTTTATTTTATTCTTAAACTTTGCATAAATTTAGTTTCTGTCTTTTATTTAATAAATTTTGGATATTCCGTTTCTTTTGGTAATGAGATTACCATTTCTATGAATGAAATTTTAATTTATTCTGGAATTACTAAGAATAATTTATATTATCTAGAACAAATTAATTGAACTGCAAATGTTGCAGAAACAAATTCACCTAAGTCTAAAAGAATCAAGGAATCTAGCATAGATAAAGTTATTTATGGCATCTACGATTAGGTCATATTCATCAAAATAGGCTAAGTAGACTAGTAAAGGATGGTACTCTACCATACATGATAGAGTGTTCTTTACCAATATGTGAATCCTGTATTGAAGGTAAAATGACTAAATCATCATTTAAAGTAAAAGGTAGTAGTATGCATGATGTTCTTGACTTAGTACACACAAATGTGTGTGGACCAATGAACATTCAAACTATAGGAGGTTATGATTATTTCATAACCTTTATTGATGACTACTTACGATATGGTGTTGTGTATCTAATGAACAACAAAAGTGATTCCTTTGAAAAGTTCAAGGAATTCAAAGCCAAAGCTGAAAAGCAGTTAGACAAACCATTGAAACAACTTCGTTCAAATCTAGGTGGTGAGTATTTATCTAGAGAGTTTCAGCTGTTTCTGGTCAATAATGGAATTATTTCTAATTTATCGGCACCAAGAATACCTCAACAAAATTGGGTTGCTGAAAGAAGGAATATGTCCCTTTAGAAATAGAGAGGTCAATGATGTCCTATGCTGCATTATTAAAATCATTCTGGGGATATTTTATGCAAATAGCAGCATACCTACTAAACTTTGCTCCATCAAAGGCAGTGCCTAAGACACAAAGGGAGCTATGGATAGGACGTAAACCCTCTTTATGTTGCTTGCGAACTTGGGGGTGTCCAGCACATATGTATAAGCTTGAGTCCACAAAGATAGAACCAAGGTTGGAGGTATGTTTGTTTGTAGGATATCCTAGGGGTGCAAGAGGATACTACTTCTATAGTATCCAATATAAGAAGATATTTGTTAATGCAAATACAAACTTCTTAGAAGTAGATTTTGTGAGAAATCACAAACTTCGCAGCGAGATTATTCATGAAGAACAAAGTGAGTTGTTAAAATCTAAGGATGATTATGATAAAGTCATAATTCGTACGGATTCAAGAGTTGAATATGAACCAATAGTACCTCGTTGCAATGGGAGGGTTGTGAGACAACCTAACATATACATAGGTATAGGAGAGTACTTGGTGACTCCTTCAAATGAACATGAATCAGATCCCGTTACATATGATGAAGCCATTAACGATGTAGATGTTATTCATTAGCAAAAGGTAATGAAATCAGAGTTTGAATCTATGTATTCCAACAAGGTTTGGACTCTTATAGATACACCTGAAGGAGTAAAACTCATTGGATTCAAATGAATCTATAAGAGAAAGAGAAGAGTTGATAAGAAGGTGGAGACCTTCAAAGCAAGGCTAGTAGCCAAGGGTTATATCTAGAGAGAAAGTATCAACTATGAAGAAACCTTCTTGCCTGTTGCTATGCTTAAATCCATCAGGATCCTATTATCCATAACTGCATATCTTGATTATGAGATATGGTAGATGGATGTCAAGACCACATTCTTGAATAAGGATCTTGAAGAGTATATCTATATGGCTTAACTAGAAGCTTTCATTAAAAAGGGCCAAGAGCACAAAGTCTGTGAATTGCATAGGTCCATCTATGGACTTAAGCCATCATCAAGATCTTGAATATAAGATTTTATGCTACAATCAAGTCTTATGGATTTCAAAAAAATGCAGATGAACCCTGTGTTTATAAAAGGATATAGGAGAGTATGGTTGTCTTCCTAGTACTCTATGTAGATTGCATTATACTCATTGGGAATGATGTAGGAATGTTATCTACTATAAAAGAATGGTCAAATCAATAGTTTCAGATGAAAGATTTAGGGGAGGCTAGATATATTCTTAGGATCCAAATGACAAGAGATAGCAAGAACAAGCAGACACCCTTATCCCAAGAGACCTACATTGACAAACTGTTGACAAAGTTTAGCATGTAGAATCCTAAGAGAGGTTTCACACCCTTCAAGCATGGAATCAAACTTTCTAAGGAGCAGTCACCTAAGACTCCTCTAGAAGTTGAACAAATGTGATAGATTCCCTATGCATCCATAGTGTGAAGTCTCATATATGCTATGCTTTGCACCAAATTAGACATATGCTAAGCAGTTAGTTTGGTTAGTAGGTTTCAGTCAAACCTTGGCATGGAACACTAGACTACGGTCAAGTGTGTATTTAAGTATCTTTGAAGGATGAAGAATTATATGCTAATGTATTTTGGTAGTGACCTAAATCCGATTGGGTACACCAACTCAGATTTTCAATTTGACATTGATTCTAGAAAATCAACATCAGGCTCTGTTTTCACTTTGGGTGGTGTAGCCGTTGTTTGGAAGATTGTAAAGCAATCTTGCATTGCTGACTCACCATGGAAACAAAATATTTTGTAGCTTATGAAATTGTAAAGGAAGCTATTTGGTTGCGCAAGTTCCTTAAGGACCTTGAGGTGGTTCCAGATGCGGATAAGACCATAACTCTCTATTGTGATAATTGTGGAGCTGTGGCAAACTCAAAATCCAAACACATTGAGAGAAAGTATCATCTCATATGGGAGAAAGTACAGCGTGGGGAAGTGGCCATCCCCAAGATTGCAACTAAAAGTAATCTGGCTGATCCATTCACAAAGACTCTTTCATGAAAGAGCTTCGAGGGTCACTTAGAAGGATTAGGGATTAGGGGTGTGTTATACTTGCTTTAGTGCAAGTGTGAGATTGTTGGGAATAGGTTG
The DNA here is from genome assembly GCA_034509205.1 of Ceratonia siliqua. Lineage (NCBI taxonomy): Eukaryota > Viridiplantae > Streptophyta > Magnoliopsida > Fabales > Fabaceae > Ceratonia > Ceratonia siliqua. The sequence continues at coordinate 35,162 of JASKGM010080041.1, read as the reverse complement.
CTTTGAAAAGGAAGTTGTATTCCCTAATTTAATGTAAATACATTTTAATATTACTAAATAAAGAGTTCATTTATGTAAGCTTTATTTTCTAGCTATTAAGGCTCCTAGATTCTAATAAACCAAGATACATTTGTGTAAGAGTTATGGAAAAGGAGATATAAATCTTTGGATGAATTTAAAACAATATTCACAATCAGTAAATAGAGCCGATCACTCTGTTTAATTAAGACTGTAGTGTTCGGATTATTGCCACAAAAAGAATGCGATTAATTTTTAAGGGAATGATGAATCTTAAATCATTGAGTAGTTGACTTTAGGTAATGACACTATTAAATGAATTAGAATAAAGTGAGATATTAAGTTCAAGTTAATACCGTTACTTTGAATTTGAACTTACACACTTTGCATTCACTAGTGGCCGAAATAAAATCCTGATGGATGGTGAACTTGTGTTCATAACCATTATGATGTTTGATATTCTATAAGTATGACCATTGTGTGACATTGGTTAAGATTCTGTACGATCAGATTATAGTGGGAGTGAACATCTGGGAACATAAATCCAGGAAATGAAGTTTGTAACATTGCATCACTTCTGGTGATTTCAGGAAGATAAGTTACATATCTAAGCCCAGTGAAATGATGAATTAGCTACTTATCATTTCAAGATGATTTTATAAAAGTTATAAGAGATTATCTGGTCACTAATTGAGTGAAATCTAAGACTAGGGGCAAAATGGACATAAGGGGTAAAACGATAATTTTACCTTATGTCAATGGATGGCTACGAGGGTTCACAACATTAGGTTTGCAAATTGGACAAATCAATGTTCAACATTGACTTCTCGTAATTTTAAGAATGATCAAGAGTACAATCACGAGTCTTTGGTGAAACGACTTCATGATTAATAAAATTGGAATATCTTAATGAGATTAAAATAATCTTAAATTTATTTGAGCTCAAAATTCCTATGTCCAAACGGTTCCCCACCTAGCTTTGGAGAATTCAATCCACATTACGTTAGAATAGATTTAAGATAAAGTCAATTCATAGCATTTTAGCTAATGTCTTTATTAAGACAAGAGTTGTTTTAATTTAGACAAAAAGTTATTTTAAGACAAATGTTGTCCTAATCATGCTTGAAAATGTGAGAAACATTTTTGTCACTAAAGAGATAAAAATAATTCTCACATTAGTTGTCTAATTTAAACAAGTTTTATTTTAATTAGGCAATATAATTTTAATACAAAGGTTTGTTTGAATTAAGACAAGTGTTGTCTCAATTAGGACAACCTTTATCTTAATAATTAATTTTTGTTTAACCACTTTAAATTAATATTTGAATTGTTCAAATATTTAATTTGAAGAAGTTGATTAAAATAAAGTTAAATCCCCATTTAATTAGAAAATTTGGCTATATCATTTTATTAGGATAAAATTAGTTTAATTAATTATTTATCCTAATATTATTGTAAAGTTTGAATTGTTCAAACTTGTAAGACAACCTCTTCCCCATGTGATGGAGAGGTACATGCCTAAAAGGAGAAGAATTGATTCTTTCCTAATTATTCTAATTATCCTAGTGAATAAAGGATTAGAAATTAAAAGAGTTTTAATTTCTTAGGTAACTTACATTCAATAGGAGATTAACTAAGTCAAAGGGATTTAATTAAATAAAATTCTTTATTTGAATTTTATATTTAAGCATGACCAATTATAAAGCCCCGCATGTTTTATTTAAGACTTAAATAAAATGACTTTATCAATTGAATAATACAATTATTAATTGATAAATTAATTAGATAATTTGATTATCTATTTTCCCTAGTAGGCGTGTGGAATTTGTAAGTTTTAGGGAAGGATATTTTTGAATCCAAAGGAATGACTTAGGGTTAGGTTAGTATAAATATAACCTAACCCACTCTCTCTCTTGATGGCCGAAAAAATTGGAGAGAAAATACATTGAGAGTGCCTCAAGTTTTTAAGTATAAACACTAAGAGCAAAAGTGAGTTTTGTTTTTTAGTACCTTCATAGATTTCTACACACCATACTTGAAGGGAAATGGAAGGCTTTCTAATTTACTTTGAAAGCTATCAATTATTTTCTTTCATCTTTTATTTTACTCCAATCACTAAGCCAATACCTTAGGTTTCGTGGATTGGTACTTTTTAAATTATAGGCGGTGAGTGCATTTAGTTAGAAAGTATATTACAAGATTAAAGTGACTATATGTCACGTCCCAATTTTGGGCACGTGACAGGCATAGGGCACTACCACTTAGATAGTATCCTACAAGCCTACATATACATATGCATTTAATGTGAAAGTGACTCAAATTACTAATTTAATTTTCACAAATAAAAATGAAGTGGGGAGATTTCATAAAATTAAATTAGTAAAATGTAAATAGTAACATGAGTTCTCCATAACACATAAAACAGGCCTCCGTGATCATGACTGTAAACACCTATTTTTTTCCATTATTTTATTTATTTTATTTTTGTTTAAATTATATTATTTGTTATATATTAATTTTATGCAAAAACTAAAAAGAAAAAAATGGACTCTAAACCCAATTTTTAGCCTAATCCCTTTATTTTCTGACTCAATCCATTGTATTAGCCTAATACCCCTCAGAAGCCCATCAACCTAAGTCCAACTCCCTCAAATTTGGACTCAATCAAGCCCAACCCATTACTCCAAACCTGGACCCATCAACCCTCTCCAACAAGCCTGACCTGGGCCCCACAATCCCTAAATCCCCAAATCATTTACTTGTACAACTGGTTATTCCTCTCCACGCAACCCCTCATCCCTTTGCAATACTTCCCTCTTCATGCTACCACCTCAGCTCACCTTGTCTCTGCTACCCACTCCCTCTGCAATACATCCCTCTTCACGCTACCACCTCTGCTCACCTTATCTCTGTGATTATCCACTCTCTGAATCCCTAATTTCATGACATCATGAAGGACATATCAAAGAGAGACGAACTTCCTTGGCTATAAGAGCACGAAGCCGAGATTGTCAAAAGGAGAGAAAGTTTTTTGAAGTTGAAACTGGGGGATTTCTGGATCACACACAGGAGACCGAGAATCAGAAGGGACCTTCAAGGGGAATCGCGAGATTAAGCTCGATGAAACAGGAGAGGGAATAAGAGATTGAAAGACCAAAATTGAAATAGGAGGAAAATCGATCCTGGAAAAGAGGTTTCGCAAGGTCTAAGAGAGGGTTTAGGCACGGGTTCTGGGTCTTGGTGTACTGAGCTCGATACTGGTAGAGGACACCATCTCTGTTAGCTTAAATTTAAGGTTTGAATATGATTTTAAGGAGTTATAGATCAAAATTTAACCTTTGATTCATCTGTTTCTCTTTCGGGTTGACATGTAATCTGGGGTTCAAAATGGAGAATTCATTTTGGTTTGCCATATAAATTCTAAAGTCTTTTCCTGTCTGATTATGTTCTTGTTTTTTATGTAATTTGTAGTTTGAATTCATTTGGATGTGCAGAAGGTGACGTAAACCTCATTTTTGTTTCTGTCATTTATGAAACATCATTTCTGTTTGGTTGAGTTTGATCTCATGTGCTAAATCCTGAATTTATGTTTGCCTCGGTTTATAATGGATTGCATTTTGGAGCACTATCTGAATGGTTAATCTATGAATGCACTATCTGACTCTGTCTTTTTGGATTTCATTGTTTTATAGCAGAGTTAGGAACCATTTGATGGCTCAGTGTGTCTAAATTAATATTATGTTCATCGGTTCATTGATTTATTGATGGAAAATGAACTCAGGAAGTATATAAGGTTTGATTTTCTGGGAATGTTGAGACATGTAAAAATCTGGATTGGGAATTTTGCTCTGGTTACCTGATAATTTGATATAAATGTTCTTGGCTAAGGATAGAGTATAAGCAAGGTTCATTTGGCTATAGAATGGATAGGAGTGTTGTTTAGGAATTGATACTGATGTTACTTAAATTAGTTTTTGATTCTCAAATAGGCATTTCATCCACATTGGTGCTATAAAGCTTGATTAGTTCATTAATGCCTATGTGTGGTGAATTTGAGTGCCCTGTTCAGCTTGTTCAGTTATGATGTTAAGATTAGTTAGCATGCTAAGTACATTCCTAGGTGATTCTGATTGTTGCTTAGTGGATTGATCATTGCATGATTACTATCCTTGGTGGATTTAAGTCAAAGTGACATGTACTATTTTTTGGGGGTTTACACTTTCTGAAGGTATGCCAAACAAATTCTCTTACTGATTTTGGAGGTATTATTGGTTCTTTCAATCTAGTGTGCTTGTAACATATGATTTTATTTTATTCTTAGAAATTGGTTTGCTAGCATACTTTTAAACTAGGTTTTATGGAGTTTAGATGATCTTAGATTGAAATAGCAAGGGAACACATATTTTAGGATAAAAATGATGTATGGCAGTCAATTTGGTCTTTTAAGGATAATTACTTGTTGTCAAAAAGGAATTTCAAAGACCCACTTAAATATTTGTCAAAAAGGGGTTCCAAGACCCACTCAAATTAACTTTAAGGGTTTCAAGGGCTCAATGGAATTATTTTTCAGAAAAAGAGGATTCAAGGTCAACTACTTCTAAAATGGCTCCAATGGCCCAATCCGAGGTATTCATTCATACAATTTAAGCAAAATTCACTACTCTTGATGAGAAGCCTAAATACTTTCAAAGGAAATGATTTCCTTGTTTTGTATTTTCATAAATATTATTTGGGTCCCATATTTTTAAAATTTATATTTTGACCCTGACATTTTCAAGAATTGCACTTTGGCCCCAAATTTTTTAAAGATTTACATTTTTACCACCATTTCTTTCAAATCTCTTCGCTCCATTACTTTTATAAATTCCAATCTTGCCCATAGACTCAACATTTAAAGGACTTTTAGTAGAAGTTTATCTTCTCCAAAGTTCTAATTTGCATAGGCATTTAGTGGAGGTTATCCTTCCTAATGTCTTAAATTCCATGAGCTTTTAATAGAATCTTATTTTCCTGAAGTCTCAATTTTCGTAGGCATTTAGTAGAGACATATTCTCTCCAATGTCTTATTCCATTGTCTAGGCTTTAAGTGAAAATTTAATTTTTCCTAAATGTCCTAATGTCTTTTTGCTTAATCAATTTATCCAAATATTTCTGAACTACGTTGACCTTGATCCCTTTCGGGGTACGTAGGCACTTACTTGGTAAGGCAGGTCTAGTTATTTCTTTCTCTATCTTTGTTTATTATTGTTTTACTAAACAAAGTGGGTAATTTAAATAAATTAAAATTTTTAAAACACAAACAATTTAGGGTAACCATCCTTAGGAATGGACGTTTTGGGGTGCCTAACACCTTCCCTACATGTAATTAGACTCCCGAACCCTTCCTCTGGTTTTGAGGGTTAGTTTTTCATTCTCTTTTAAGGATCCCAATTATCTTTCTAATTAATTGGTGGTGACTCCTATTTTCTTTGCGTTTTTCCTCACACGCCCTAAAGTCATAAAATGATGGCTTTTCACCGGCCGTCACGTTGTGACATTGACACACATAACTAATTATATATTGCAACACAAGACATTAATATTATACAAGACCCTTGATCATCAGAAGACAATGCTACCACCTAATCCAACTGTCCGAGAGCTTCAAGGGTTACTCCATTTGTCCTCCAGAGAAATTTATATGGAATTGAGAATTTAAGAGTGAAAACCTGCAAAATTAACCTAAGAAAAAAATAAAGGGATGAGTCATATAGACTCAATGAGGAGGAACCCGTACCAAAGGGTACAAGTTTGAAATTACAATAGTACATACATAAATATATTTCTCATGTGCCCATGAAATAAATGATATGCATTCATATATGTAAAAGTCATTCATAAAAATTTGTCATTAAAGAGATGAACATTTCATATACTTATATAATTGAAAACCATATACTTACAGATAGGAAATCTAGATAATTGTGATAAGAAAACTTTTTTAATTTAAGAATGGATCCACTCGTTCATCACAAAGGAAACTCTCTCATATAACATGTAACATATAAGTATACATCCAGGGTGAGCTCAACTCACAGATGTTAACCATATACCCGTCTTATGTAACTCCTTATACCTCCTAATATAGTCCATGGAAAATCTATATACTAGGAGCACCTAGGGTTTCCTTATAGAAGTCATTAGGGATCCACCCAAAAAGTTTCATGTGCACAATATTATGATGTGAAAATCTAGTAAAGACATCTTCAAAAAGGCATGATCAAACATAGGTAAAATCCTCTTAATCGTATAAGTTTAATATGCTTGTAGCATAAAAAAAAATTTCATAATAAGGAATAGATGTAAAGGTCAATATGGCAACATGAACATGCATAAAATTTGGAAAATCAACTCATGTCTTGTAAATTTGAATTTATGCAAGAATGATAAATAAATTCCAAATATATTTTAATGACAATATATTTTAAGGAATTAAAAGAGCATAATTACTAAGTATTACAAATACTTATTACCAATAAAGTAAGTATAACTTATGAGGAAAATACATGTAACCAGGGGCATAGGAATCCACTCACCTTGCTATCATGAAAGCTTACCCAAATACCTCTACTCTTGAAGTTTTCAACCACATAAATCAAGAATCAAGAGATCCAAGGTGATTTTCTTTATCCACCTATGAGTTCCAAATAATAAGCATCATGAACTTTTCCTTAATATAACAACATTAATAGTTTACCAATTCAAGAACAACCAATAGATTTTCACCCACTCGAAACTGACTTATTCACAAATTCCCTTGTTCTCACAATAATTTCTCAACCTCAAGATCATAGAGGACAAACTGTAGAAGCAGTATCTATTTCAACATTATATTATATGAACACATTCAAATGTTTTAACTAAACAAATTATAATATAAAAATGGTTTTTTGATACCTTTCAAAAACAAAAACTTTCTATTTCAATTAAGAATATAACAATACCCGTTATGAAAATAAAAATTTTCTGCAATATTTGAGAGAAAATAAATAATTTAAAAGAAGATTCAATTAGAAAATTTTGTAAATATGAATTTAACTTGAAATTTTCTTGATAAAGATCCCCCATAGGTTGAGCACCAAAATCACTAAGAACAGGGGCTATTGGCTTCAAATATTAGGAAGATCTAACTAATGAAAATTAAGGAATACCTCACAACCATTATCAAGCTGAAAATCTAAATTTAACTAGTATTTATGTGCCATAGTTTTATTGCAACTAAAGGTGAAGAATTATGAGGATGAGCTAAAGCTTTTTACTCTCTATAAAATGAACACAACAGAGGACAAGATCTTTGGGTGAGACTCTTGTTGGATTCTTTTGAAACTTTAACTCATTTCTCAACTGGGGAGACAAGGAAATTTTGAGAAAATGTCCAGATTTTGGAAGAGGTTGATAGATCTAATTTTTGGTGGAGAAAAAGTGGTGCTACATTGAAAAGGAACATATCTTCTACTATACTTCCTGAAAGTTCTTAGTTTCTTCTTTTTTTTTTTCTTTTTTTTTTTGGAAAACACTTGAAACATTGGACTTATATGACTGTCCTAGCAATGAGCTGTGGCCTTTCTTTAGAATGCCACATATGGTTTACACCCAAATATCAAAAAAATATTAAGATACATATATAGCTAAAATAATTGAGCTACCAAATTCATTATATATCTCATATGATTCCTTTCCAATTATAAATAAACTTTAAAATAAAACTTTTATTCACTTACGTAAATGAGTCTTTTTATCTTTGAATTTGTTGGTATAATTTTGAAAATATTTAGATGGTCGTTACATTACAAGAGGTATGTTAAATTCTTATCTATTTTACTTCTCTTTCTAGCTGTGAGTTATTTCCCTATGTATTTTGTTTCCTTCTATATGCAAGCTTGAATGTTTTAAAAATTTTAAATCCATGCTTAGATAGTAAACACTTAGGATAAACAACTAGTTCCAACATTTACTCGTTTGGAAATTTATATATTGTTCTTGCAGTTGATTGTGTTTCAAAATGGGTGGAAGCTAAATCCACTAAGACTAATGACATTAAAGTTGTTTTGAATTTTGTCCAGACTCACATTTTTGCTAGGTTTGTAACTCCAAAAGCAACATTGGTGATAAAGGAACCCATTTCTGCAATCGGTCAGTGGAAGCCTTATTGAGGAAGTACAACATTACCCATTGGATGTCCACACCATATCACCCGTAAACTAGTGGACAAGTTGAAGTGTCTAACTGAGAAGTGAATCCATCATTGAGAAAACAGTTAACCCATCCAGGAAAGGTTAGAGTTTGTGACTTGATGATACACTTTGGGCATATAAGACTACTTATTAGACACTTATTGGTATGTCACCCTACTATTTGGTCTATGGTAAGCCATGTCATCTCTTGTAGAGCTAGAACGTAAGGCCTATTGGGTATTTAAGCAGTGTAATATGGAGATAGATGCCGTAGGGACCCACAAAAAGCTTTAATTGTAAATGTTAGAGGAAATCAGAATGATGCCTATGAGAGCTCTAAGATTTACAAGGTAAAGACTAAGGCCTTCCATGATCAGAACATAGCCATGAAACACTTCGATGTAGGACAAAAAATCCTTTTATACCATTCCTGCTTAAAGCTTTTTCCTAGTAAGTTGTGTTCTTGTTAGGTTGGGTCGTTTGTTATTACTAGTTTTCCATCATGGTGCAGTTGAGATTCAAAGTCCCAAGACAGGAAAGGAATTAAAGTGAATGGACATCGCTTGAAGACCTATAATAAGACTTTCTCTGAATAAGACATTGAAGCCATCTCCTTTCATAAACCAGGTACAATGATGAATGACCTTGCAGGTCAATGTCAAGCTGAGAACAATAAACTAAGTGAGAACAATAAACTAAGTGCTTCTGAGAGGCAACCCGAATGAAGGAGAGCAGCTATCCAATCAGATGAGATCCTTCTATCTCTCTTTTGCTTTATATTTTATCACTTTTTAGTTGTTTGATGTTATCCTTTTCTCTTATGCATAGTTCTTTTATCTGAGTTGTAGACTTATATTGAGGACAATGCAAGAATTAAGTGTGGGGGAGAGGTTTAGGCTTGATTTATTGCTTTCAATAACCTGGACCTAAATGTTCTTGGTTGATTATTTGCATTTGGAAGTAATTGCTTGAGTGAAGTTATGTTTTCTGAAAGTTGAGGATATTTTGAAAAAAAAATGTTGCTTAGCTCTTTGAATAAATTGTTGTTTTTTGATATCTTCTCAAAACCTTTAAAGCACTTGATCCTATGCTTTGTGGATGTGGAAGATTATATGCATAAGAGTAGAAATAATTTTTCCTCAAGTTATAAAAAATGAAAAGAAAATCATAAGTAAATAAATGTAGGTCCAGCATGCTAAGTAACCTGGTGCTCACACCAAAAGTGGATGGCATTCATGTCAAATAGCACTTGGATTATGAACATGCAAACCATACTAGTTGAATGTGATTTACTAAGTAACTGGGAATCTATACCAAAAGTATAGAATCCTCACATCAAAAGGTGACCCACATCTTAGAACCAGCCACCAAAGGAAGAGAAAACGAGCAAAAATAGAATAAGAGACATGTGTGTTATTATTTCTTGTTTGCATATAGCAACTTGAACTTGCAAAGTGTAACATGCTCACACACACACACTTGACTGGATGATTAGTGAATGGTGATTTATTCCTTAAAAAATTTTGAGATGTTTCCTTGGCTCTTTGATGAATGATTTCTTGAAAGTTGTGAAATGCAAGTGTGAAGAACTTAGTAAAAGTGTATTAAGTCCAATGTAGTTTGTATTGTTATTAGTTTATTTTCATTTGCTCGAGGATGAGTAAAGGTTAAGTGTGGGGAAATTTGATAAGTGCATGTTTTATCATTCTTTTATGGTGAATTCTTTTGCATTTGCTTGCTTTTTTCTTGAGTTTCTTGTGTTCTTAGCTTCGTTTTGTGTTTTGTAAGAGTTTTTGAGGTGAAAATTCATTTTAGAGTGATTTAATGCAAGTTAGATAAGTTTTGGGCAAGGCTGTAGCAAAGTTGGAGTGCAAAAGTGCTTAGAATGGCTAATTTCCCGAGGCTAGGGTGCTAAGTGAAATTCAAGCACCAAGTCAAAGGTTTGGGTGCTTAAGGAAGAACAAAGCCCCCTGGACCCAAGGGCTAGGTACATAGGTACCATTAGAGTAAGCCTAGGCACCTATAAAATACCAAAATTTTCACTCCAAGGGCTGGATGCCTAGGCGCCACCATATTAAGCCTAGGCACCAGAACAATAATTTTTCCCCAATTTTACTTTAGGGTTGGGTGCTTAAGTGCCACTAGAGCAAGCCTAGGAGCTCGCCTGTGACTTTTTCATTAAATAGAGGTTTTCTCACTTTAGAAAAAGGCTTTCTAACATTTGGAAAATTTGGGAGAACTTATAAAAAACAAGAGGAGAAGAGGAGGAGAGCTTGAAAGAGTGGATTTGGTGAAGATTAATCCATGTTGAGATTTTCTAAGAGGTTTTCTAAAAGTTTGGTTGGCCAACTAAATAAGCTAAGTAATAATCTAACGCTACAATAAGGATTGAATACCTAATAGTTTGATTTTCTTGTTCACAAAGTAGGAATTCATAGTTAATGGGGATGGTCAAGTCTTTGATAACTATGAAGTGGAACATAGCATAAGTTAAATAATCTGAGCTTGTGAGATTATTACCTAGACTAATCTATCTTTCTCTTCCTAATGCTTTCATTAAATTAAATCTAGAGAGCTTGTTCTAGGTTGTTTGATGGAAAGAGATAAAGTGAAGAGCTTGTTTTACTTAACAAATATCTAAGGAAAGATTGGGGTAATAGAGCTTGTTGTTATCTACGGTTAGTAGTCAAAATAGGGAGTTTAGAATATCATTAAGTTCATGATCATAATGACTGTCCAATTGTAAAGAGTGAATCCTTAACCATCTCTCTCATCTTATTCTAAATTTCTAGTTAATTGCTTTGTTGCTTGTTTCCCTTGTTCTTGTTTATCTTTGCCTTTAATTTAAGTTCTTTGTTTTCAACAAAACCCCATTTACATTTCAGTCATTGATTCTCTAATCTTATTAGTGGCTAATTAAGTAAACTCAATCCCCTACGAGAAAATGACTGTTACTCTTAAAACAAAATATTCATCACTATACTAGGAAGGATTTATTTGTGAGTCCTCATTTGGGAAACCAATCAAATTCTAGTCCCCTTACTATTGTGTAAAGTTTTATACCATTTGGGAACACACCATATATCCATGGATATAACTGGCCTAGTCTATTAGGCTAGATATTCATATCCAATTAAAAAAGGCCATAAGCTTATCCAGACTAAGCTTTGATAGTGTTTGGGTACCCAACCAATCTTGCTTTGAAACCTCTCATTCCCAACCCTTACATGTCAATATATCTCCTTTCTCCATCGATGTCTAAAGAAGCCTTTTTCTTTACCACTTAGAACCGCTATCTCTTTCTTCTGAGAGACCCAGTGTCACTTTTCCTTTTTCCCATCGCAGCGAAGCTAGTTTTTCTCGCTTTCTTGGGGGCCCCAAGGAGCAGCCATTGCAATTGCACGAGACCTTCAAGCCTTAACCACCTCTATCTACCTTCTTCCTCTCAGTTATTGCCATAATCAAAGTTCATAGATTGCTCACCCACATAAGAGAAACCAAGGCCATTGGTTTGGTCTTGGGGTAGTGGCTGTGAATAAGTTGGCAACGATAGGTGATAGTGGCCATGTAAGTTGCTTGGCCTATCCACAGTGATATTGGTAATGAATGGTTGAGATGTGTGAGCTCAGAGTTAGTATGGTAAGTTCTATCTTAGTATAGGAAAAGGCAAAGCTTAGCATATGTTATAGTTGCAGTTCTAGATGCAACGCATGTGTGTTCCATTTCTAAATCTTGAGAGTTAGAGGTGGCCATGAATTCAGATTTCATTCCACCTTTCTTCGACTCTATTTAGCTTTCCTTTGCCTTTGAATTTTAGGCATTGAAATTTTAAAAAGTAGTATTCGATGTGAAACACCTCACAGGCTTAACATGGAGTCTCCTCAACTTTCTGACTTTTTATTGGTAAATACATGTGTAAGGGGATAAGCTTTGAATGTTGGTTCAACTTTCAAACCATTTCAAAGAAGAGAAAAATTAAAATATACTACTAATTCATCTCTGTAATTTTCTCTACATTATCCCATGGCAATAGTGGAAAAAATAAGCATAGACTAGAGAAAGATGACACCTTTAATATATTTTTTAATTCGTTGATTATTTATGTATTGAATATTGGTGAAATACTTCTTCTATTAATATTTTTTTTTAATATTTGTAGTTGACTTGAGGGATTAGATTGATGGATTAGAATTGAGCAGTGATGATAATAATGATATTGATGTACAATATCTAAGCTATTGAGGTGAGATCTTGATATATTTGATGATGGGTACCATGGTGAGTCACTTTCAAAGACCCCTTACATGTTCAGAATGAAATAGTAATGAGATCAAGAGCAAAAAAATCAAGGAAGCAATGTAAGCACTTGCTCAATCTACTTAGGCTGAAGTTGCAAGTTCACCAAGCATGACACTAACATTTAAGATGGGTTTGAAAGAGGAGGAACTAGCCCTAGTTCACATGATTCAAGCTAAGGAAGAGGCAACTTGGCATGTAACGCATTAAGAGGCTAAACTACATGGGCTAGATGGGTAGAGATTCAAGATGTTTTAGTTTCATGTAAATTTAAGTGTAACATGGACTGAACCTTATGTGGTAGAAGACCCATGCATTTGACCTGTTATTTTGTGTTTTTTGGCTTAGCTTGCTTACTTCTAGTTCCTTTTACTTAAATGGGCAGATTTGTTTCTTAATCCTAGATTTGGCTTGGAATCCACTCAGGAGTAAGCCTTAGCCCTTTTACTAATGAAATTAGGGTTTACTTTGAGCCACCATATAAAGTGGCAAAACTCTATTTTGTATTCATTTTTTTTGGTGAATTAAATTTCTGATTGTGAGAATCAATTTTTCTCTTTGTTCTTGAATTGCCATTGAAGATTTTTCTTTATTTTCTTATGAACTCATTTATCTCATTTTATTTCAAATGCTTTCCTTGAATCTTTTATTGATTGGTTTGTTAACCATAAGTAGCTAAATTTCTATTTTAGGATTTGGGACATATTCATTGATGTTTTTGTTTTGAGTTGGAACTAGCTGTTTGGATGGTCTTTTCTTATTGCAATTTAATAAATTCATTTTTAATGCTTCCAATTTATTGGCCATGAATTTTCTTTTAAGATAATGAATGATGGAATGAAAGTTGAAGTTCAATATTAGTTTGTGGATTTATTGAACCCAGACAGTGTAACCTAGAAATATATACACATGTCTGTGATGTCTAATTTGGATTCCAGAAAGGTTAATGAATTTTTATTAATTACTTTGATCACGAAAGTAGATATAGGATTAATATAAATATAGGTGCTATACCTTAAAAGATGATAATACATATATTAGGGAACTCAGTCTTTGCAATGAAGGAAATATTAACGATCAGTATCAATTTCATTAACAGAACTCAATTGATGAATCCCAATCCTAGAATTCATTGTCAGTTAATTTTTACATATTTATTTTATCATTTTTCACTTGTCATCTGGATTGCTTAGATAACATAAGAAGTTGCATCTTTTGGTAATTGAAATTTCTCCCTTTGGATACAATACTCTTTCTTGCCATATTCTGCTTATTATGACCCATATACTTGTGGTATGTTTTAAAGGCATCAACCACATGGGAGTTGAGTCCACTATGCGATAGCAATACTCCCACTTTCTGGTAAGTTCTAATCCTAGTCAAAAATTTGAGGACAATTCTTTTTCTTAGGGGAGGAGAATTATCATACCCCAAAACTTTTTAAGATTTTCATAGTTATGACTTATGAATAAATCTCATAGTTAGCTTGGGTTTTTAAATAGGTGAATTGCATAAACACGTATAAGAGGAGCAAGGGAGAAATTGTATAAACTAAGAGGGTGATATAGCCATTTTAGGCCAATTCTCTAGTTCTTGCCAGTTGAGTTGAATCCCGGTAAAGAAGTGATATTTATGTTAGTGCAGCTGAGTTGGTCCTGCCTAATACCCTCACACCCTCTAGTTGAGTTGGTCTTTAGAGGAGGTTCCCTTTAGTTGAGTTGGTCCTGGACTTGAGGCCTTTCCTCGATTAAGTTGGTCCTTGGGATTTGTTTTCGGATGAGATTCCCTCATAATATTTCTTTATATTTCATTCTTTGAATAGATATCATTTTTACATTTTAATTACGACGGAACATGATTGGATACTTTTAACCATTTTGAAAGAGACTTAAATTTATAACTGTTGATGGAAAGAAGGTGTGACCCTCTAAAATCAATTGATTTCTTACCTTTTATATGTATATGTATATATATATATATATATATATATATATATATATCTCACATGATTTGATTCTACCAATTGATTTTAAATTCTATAGATGGTTGGTTTTGAGTAGGATATTCATCAAATGATTCTTTCGACTTACTCCGCTCTTTGCTCCTTGTTTTTAGATATTGATCGTACTAGATTATTGGATCTAGTGATTATCCCTAGGCATTTACAGTACAAGTATGAGTTTAAAAATTCTTTTTTTAAACATTAAAACGTGTACACAAGCAGAAACAAAACACCAAGTAAACAACTCATGGTTAGAGAGAGAAGTAAAATAGATAGGAATTTTATATACCTCTTGTAGTCACTTTAATCTTGTAATACTCTTCCCAATCAAGTGCATTGACTGCCTACTCTTTGGGAAGCACCATTCCACGAAACCTACATTGAATAGGTTTAGTGATTGGAGCAAAATAAAATATGAAAGAAAATTATTTGACAGCTTTCAAAATTAAATTAGAAAGCCTTCTCCTTTGTTCCTCTTAGTATGGCATGAAACTCTATAATGGTACCCAAAAGAATTCAATTTTTCTCTTATGTTTTTCTATCAAAAACTCACAACTCTCTTAAGGTATTTTTCTTTCTCAATGTAACGGCCACAAGAGCTCTTTCCTCTTTCAATATGCTTGGATGGCTAGGTGAGGGAAAATGGTTAATATATATATAAAATCACCTAATACTAAGTAACATAAGTGTAGTTAAAAAATCAATCCTTAAAAATCAGGGATCCACAATGTCTATTAAGGGAAAAATTAGATAATCATATTATATAATATTATATAAATTAATATTATTAGTTTTTATAATAACAAATTTTATTTAAAAATTAAATAAATCATGTGTAGCTTTCTAATTGGTCATGCTTGAATTAAAATTCAAATAAATGAATTTCTATTAATTAAATACCTTTAACTTAGTTTCTTAGTGAATGTAGGTTACCTAAGAAATTAAAACTCTTTTAATTTCTAATATTTTTTATTCACTTAGATAATTAGGATAATTAGAGAGATGGTTAACTTTACTCAAGTTTGAACAATTCAAACTTTAGGTAATTATAATTAATTTAATTTAATTTAAATAAAATTTTTATCCTAAAAACATGGCTTGGCCGAAATTCTTAATTAAAGAAAGATTTATTTATTTTCTTTAACTTCTTCCAATTAAATATTTGAACAATTCGTAGTTAAATTAACAAATAATTACTAAGGTCTTATTTGTTTGGGCTTATTATGAGAATAAGTTACTTCTTTGCAAAAAATAATGCATTATGATGAATATATACCTGCTTGTTTGGACTTATAGAAAAAGAATGAGTTACTGAAAATGGAGAAAACCTCTTATAATGAGAAGCTAAATATTGTAACTTCTCCTATAACTAGAAGAATAAGAAGAGAGAGAAATTTTCATTTCCAAAATTGTTCACCTTTCTTCAAAAGTCCTTCTTAATTATTGCATTCAAACACAAAACAACTTATCCTTAAAAAAAGTCTTTCCTCATGTAGGAGAAGGAGAAAAGACATTCTCTGGTAAGCCCAAACAAACAGACCCTAAGATAAAAGGTATCCAAATTGAGACAACAATTGTCTTAATTAAGACAAGCATTTGTCTTAAAATTTTATTGTCTAATTAAAACAACAATTTTTAAATTAGATAATTAATGTGAGAATTAGTTTTATCTCTTTAATGATAAAAATGTTTCTCACATTTTCAAGCATGCTTAGGACAACTATTGTCCTAAAATAACTCTTTGTATAAATTAAGACAACTCTTGTCTTAATTAAAACATGAACTAAAATGCTATCAATTAACTTCATCTTAAATTTATTTCAAGTTAATGTGGATTGAATTCTTCAAAGCTAGGTGAAGAATCCATTTGGACATAGAAATTTCAAGCTCCAATAAATTTTTGATTATTTTAATCTCATTAAGATAATCCAATTTTATTAATCATGAAGTCATTTCACCAAAGACTCATGATTGCACTTTTGATAATTCCTAAAATTACAAGAAGTCAATGTTAAACATTGATTTATCTAATTTACAAACCTAGTATTTAGGAACCCTCGTAACTATCCATTAACACAAGGTAAAATTATCGTTTTACCCCTTATGTCAAATTTGTCCCTTAGTCTCATTCATCCAATAAGTGACCAAATAATCTTTTAACTGGGCTAAGATATGTCACATGTCTTCCTGAAATTACCAAAAGTGATGTAATGCTATGAATTCCATTTCTTGGATTTATATTCCTTGATGTTAAATCCCACTATGATCTCAACATATAGAGTTTTGACCAATGGTCGTGCCTATAATATATCAAATATCATAATGGTCTTGAACACAAGTTCATAATCCATGAGGATTTTAATTCTGCCAGCAGCGAATGTAATGTGTGTGTGAGTTCAAGTTCAAAACAACAATATTAACTTGAATTTGATATCTCTCTTGATTACAATTCATGTAATAGTGTAATTACCTAAAGTCTACAACTTCAATGATTTGAAATTCATCATTCTTTTATAAAATAATATGATTCTTTTTATGGAGGTAATTTGAACACTATAGTCTTCATTGAATAGAGTGACAATCTCTATTCAGTGACTGTGAATAGTATTTTAGATTCATTCAAAGATAAATATCTTGTTTTGCATAACCCTTATGTAAATGTATTTTAGTTTATTAAAATATAGTAACCTTAATATCTAGGACAAAAAGTTTACATGAATAAACCCTTTATTTATTAATATTAAAAATATATTTACATCAAATTAGGGAAAACAACTTGCTTTCTAGGGAAACCTATTCCCAATAATCTCCTACTTGCCCAAAAGCAAGTACGACATATGCTTGACCCATAATCCTTCTAAGTGACAGTCGAAGCTCTTATGTGAAAGTCTCTGGGAATATATTAGCAAGATTCCTTTCAATCACAATCTTGGTGATGACCACTTCCCATTCTATACTATCTCCCGAAAGAGATGGTACTTTCTCTCAATGTGTTTGGATGCCCTATGATTCCGCAGTTCTTTCAAGTTTGCCACAGTTCCACTATTATCACAATAGAGAGTTATGGCCTTATCTGCATCTAGAACTACCTCAAGGTCCTTAAGGAACTTGCACAACCAAATAGCTTCTTTTGCAATTTCACAAGTTGCAACATATTCCACTTCCATGGTGGAGTCAGCAATGCAAGATTGCTTTACGCTCCTCCAAACAACGGCTGCATCACCCAAAGTGAAAACAGAGTCTGATGTTAAGTCTTTACTAGAATACACTAGCATGTAGTTCTTTATCCTATGAAGATATTTAAATATACACTTGACCACAATACAGTGTTCCATGCCAGGGTTTGACTAAAATCTACTAATCAAACCAACTGCATAGCAAATGTCTGGTCTAGTACATAGCATAGCATACATGAGACTTTCCACTATGGGTCATAGGGAATCCTTCTCATTGTTTAACCTAAGAAGTCTAAGGTGACTGCTCTTTAGAAAGTTTAATTCCATGCCTGGAGGGTGTAAAACCTCTTTTGGAATCCTGCATGCCAAACTTTGTCAATAGCTTGTCAATGTAGGTCGCTTAAGACAAGGCTATCTAATTGTTCTTGCAATATGTTATTATTCATATATTAAAAACATACCTAGCGTCCCCTAAATCCTTCATCTGAAATTGCTAATTCAGCCATTCTTTTACCGTAGATAACATTCCTACATCATTCCTAATGAGTAGAATGTCATATACATAGAGTACCAAGAAGACAATCTTAGTCTCCCATATTCTTTTATAGACATAAGGTTCATCTACATTTTTTTGGAATCCATAAGACTTGACTGCAGCATCAAATCTTATATTTGAAGATCTCGATGCTTACTTAAGTCTATAGATAGACCTATGAAATTCATAGACTTTGTGCTCTCTGCCCTTTTCAATGAAACCGTCTGGTTAAGCCATATAGATATGCTCTTTAAGATCACTATTCAATAATGTGGTCTTGACATCCATCAGCTCTATCTCACAGTCAAGATGTACAGTTATGGATAATAGGATCTTGATAGATTTAAGCATAGCAACTGGCATAAGGTATCTTCATATTTGATACCTTCTGCTACTAGCCTGTCTTGAAGGTCTCCAACTTTCCATTAACTCCTCTCTTTCTCTTATAGATCCACTTGCACCTGATGGGTTTCATTCCTTTAGGTACATCTACAAGAGTTTAGACTTTGTTGGAATACATATATTCCAACTTCAATTTCATTGCCTTTTGCTAATGAACTGCATCTACATCATTAATGGCTTCCTTATATGTAATGGGATATGATTCATGTTCATCTGAAAGAGCCACCAAGTGTTCTCTTAAACCTATGTATTTGTCTGGTTATCTAACAACCCTCTCACTACTATGAGGTATCGCTAGTTCAAATTCAACTCTTGAATCCGTACCAATTATGACTTCATCAGAATCGCCTTAGATTCAGACCAATCACTTTGTTCTTCAAGAACGATCTTACTGCAAGGTTTATGATTTCTCACAAAATCCTCTTCTAAGAAAGTTGCATTTGCACTAACAAATACCTTCTTATCTTGCGTGTTATAGAAGTAAATACCCTTGTGTTCCTAAGATGTCCTACAAACCAACATACCTCTGACCTTAGTTACATCTTTCTAGACTCAAGCTTATATACATATGCCGGACAACCCCAAGTTAACAAGTGACATAAAGATGGTTTATGTCTTGTCCACAACTTCCTTAGTGTCTTAGGCACTGCCTTTGATGAAGTAAAGTTTAAAAGGTACGCCACTATTTGTATATATTATCCCAAGAGCGATTCTGATAATGCAGCATAGCACATCATTGACCTTACCATTTCTAAAAGAGTCATATTCCTCATTTCAGCATCCCCATTTTGTTGAGGTGTTCTGGGTGCCAATAAATTGGAAATGATTCCATTATCGACTAGAAACTGCTAAAACTCTCCAAATAAATTCTCACCACCTTGATCTGATCGAAGTTGTTTCAATGGTTTGCCTAACTACTTTTCAACTTCGGCTTTGAATTCTTTGAACTTTTCAAAGAAATCACTCTTGTTGTGTATTAAGTACACAACACCATATTATGAGTAGTCACCAATGAAAGTTATGAAATAAACGTAACCTTTTTTAGCTTGAATGTTCATTGGTTCACACATATCTGTGTACCAAGTCTAGAACATCCTACATCCTATTCCCATTTGCTTTAAAGGAAGATTTAGTCATTTTCCCTTTAATACAAGAATCACATACTAGTAAAGAACACTCTATCATGTCTAGTAGAGTACAATCCTTTACTATTCTGCTTAGCTATTTTGATTAGTATGACCTAATCGTAGATGCCATGGATAACTTTTATCTATGCTAGATTCCTTGATTCTTTTAGACTTAGGTGAGTTTATTTCTACAATCTTTGTAGTCTAATTAATTTATTCTAGATAATATAAATTATTCTTATTAATTCTAAAACAAATTAAAATTTCATTTATAGAAATGGTAATCTTATTACCAAAAGAAATTGAATATCCCAAATCTATTAAACAAAAACCAAATTTCTACAATGTCCAAGAATAAAATAGATATTATCTAAAACTAGTAGCTTGTTATTTGAAAAATACAAGGTAATGGCTCCCACTGCTCAAGCTGAGACTAGTGCGCCATTTGCCATTCTCGTCTAGAACTGACCCTCTCTCAACTTTCTCTTTGTCTGGAACTCCTACAAAGAATTACAAGCATGGTTAGTGGTTGTAGAATCTACTATCCAAGTATTAGTATAATCGTTCACTAAAAGCTTCTAACATATTTAGAAAACCTATACCTTGTTTATTCTTTACAGAATTAAGGTATGCCTTATAATTCTTCTTCAAATGTCCTTTAACACTGCAGTAGAAACACTTTCCTCTAGTGCTATCCTTTTAGCCTTCTTTTTCATGGCCTTCTTCTTCAATCCAACCGATTTCTAGGCATTTTTCTTTTTATTGCCCAGCCCTTTGCCTTCTTGGGCTCCACAGCTACCATGTTTATAGTCCCTGCTATGCAATTCATAGTCAGCCTCATTAAGGGTATAGTTCTTGCTATGCAATCCATATTCAGCCTCATTAAGGTAGGAGATTACCTTGAGTATGTAATCTCTCACTGGCTCCCCCCTTTCTTCTTGAAGTCCTTTAAAGCATTGACAATGCTTACCTTAACAAACCGAGTCTTTATACCAAGCATCTCATGTAAATGGTACATTATGTCAGCTGCATGTTCCATGCCATGATGCTATTGCTACAACACACTGGTTATTGAGGCCAATATGTAGCACTTAGCCAAAGCATTGACATCATGTCACCTCTTACGTACTTGGTTACGAGTTAAGAGTCAAATCATATGGTGCTTACTTAGAAAGGACCTATGTGATCTTGTCATAATTCAAAATGATGTTGAGGTTTTTATTCCACTCCACATAATGCTCACCACTTAGGGTGCATTTGTTAAGTAGAATAAATAGTGGGTTCATGATTAAGGGATTATCTATAAACATACATTTAATATTAGGAAGCTATCAGCTATTGAATGGACTTTTAGACATGATACATATATGCATGAGCATATTAATTCTTGTTTGACGATCATTCACCTTACGCAATAAGCAACTTACTATGGGCCATTAATAATTATTACAAGGTAAATTGGGACCCTCCCACTCAATTTTGCTACCTGGTATCTTCATACTTAGCATATTTAAGGAGCGCCTTTATTTATCTAATTAATCTATCAACAGAGCTACTAGTATATTAATAGGTTAATATCAAGTGTGTTAACCACTATTTCATGATACCAGGATATATCACTCAGTATACTTCCATGGGAAGTCATACTTAATGTTCTACCAATGTAGACTTATCACTTGGAAAATCCATTCCAATCATGGTCTAAGTATATGCCCGCCTGTAGAGAATGACATAAACTCCATAACAATGGATTAACGATTGGAGGCCATGAGTTCTAAGATTACTAGCGTCATCTCTCACTCAATATTTTAATTAATTAACCAACTAATTATTCTAAGTTGATTTACCAAGTTTTCTAGCATGCGTCTCTTTAGAAAACCTAAATCACCTATGAACTTTGTTTCCTTTCTAAACTTTTTACATAGGATTTATATTAGTAACTTTTACTAATTATTTATTTATTTAATTCCTTATGCATTTCCTAATCATTTTTACACTAACTCTTAGTTTGAAAATAAACTTAAGTAATTTAATTAATTAATTAGTTACTAAGTGATCAAATTAATTCTAACTAATTTATCAATTATTGACCAAATTAATTTCTAACTAATTTATTTAGTTGAAAAACTAAGTCTTAATTAGCCAACTTGCTAATTATTCATCTTTTTTATGTTTATAATTTTAAAACTCTTTTAACATATAAAACATCATGTATGCATGAGCATGTGAAGTTGATTGGCACCTACTAGTCTACATGACATGTTATAGCATATAACATCACATATTATAAAATTTAAATATAATACCAATACCACATTAATGCCCATCCTAGAAAAGAAAAGAAAAATCCTAAACAATTATATTTATTTTCTTCATTCCTTACTATTACGCCAACTCTTGGACTTTTGGAATGCCTCCACCAACTTACCATGTAATGGCTGAGAGGTCCTCACACCTTTCTTGGACTTACTGTGGCCTCCATATTACAATTGATGGCTTTTTGTCATTTACAACATAATTTTGTAATTTAAAAAATAACAAAAATAAACCAAGGAAACATGACCATATGGGGCTTTCTTGTTACATCCCAAAAAAATACAAGAAAATTCCTCTAAGGCATTAATATGGTTAAAATTTTAATTTAAACCAAAACTAACATATCAAAGACATCATACATACAATCTCATATTGTAAAAGATTTCTAGATGCCAACCATGCATCATACACACATATAGCCTTGAACCAAGGCTCTGATACTAATTATTAGATCTAATGATTACCTCTAAGTGTTTACGGTACAAGTATAGGTTTTAAAAATTTTTTTAAAACATTAAAGCTTGTAAACAAGCGTAAACAAAGCACCAAGTCAACAACTCACAGTTAGAGAGAAAAGTAAAATAGATAGGAATTTTACATACATGTTGTAGTTAATTTAATCTTGTAATACACTTCCCAACCAAGTGCACTGACTGCCTATTCTTTGGGAAGCATCAATCCATGGAACATATGATGAATAGGTTTAGTCATTGGAACAAAACAAAATATGAAAGAAAATTATTTGACAGCTTTCAAAATTTAATTAGAAAGCCTTCCCATTTGTTCTTCTTAGTATGGTGTGAAGAATTCTATAATGGCACCCAAAAGAATTCATTTTTTCTCTTGTATTTTTCTCTCAAACTTATAGTTCTCTCAAGGTATCTTTCTTTCTCAATGTGATGAGCACAGGAGCTATCTCCTCTCTCAATATGCTTGGACAGCTAGGTGAGGGAAAATGGTTAATGATATATATCATCACATAACTCTAGGTCACATAAGTGTAGTAAAAAAATAAATCCCTAACAAGTAGGGATCCACACGCTTACTAAGCGGGAATTGAATAATCATATTATCTAACATTATATCAATTAATAATCATATTACTAATTTTGATAATAACGTATTTTATTTAATAATTAAATAAAACATGTATGACTTTCTAGTTGGTCATGCTTAGATTAAAATTTAAATAAATGAATGAATTTAATCAAATCCCTTTGACTTGGTTGGTTTTCTAGAGAATGTAAGTTACCTAAGAAATTAAAAATTTTAATTTCTAACCCTTTTTATTTACTTAGATAATTAGGATAATTAGGGAGATTTAGGATTGAATATTTGAAGCCTCTCTATACCCTATATGGCCATCCAACTCTGTATCCTATAGAGAGATGATTTGCTTTACTCAAGTTTGAATAATTCAAACTTTAGGTATTATCATTAAATTAATTTAATTTAATCAAATTTTTATCCTAAAAACATGCCTTGGTCGAAATGCCTACTTAAAGAGTGATTTAGTTTTATTTTCTTTAACTTCTTCAAATTAAATATTTGAACAATTCTAATATTAATTTAGAGTAATTAAATCAAAAAATAGTAACAAAGATAAAGATGATCCAAATTAAGACAATACTTGTCTTAATTAAGACAAACATTTGTTTTAAAATTATATTGTCTAATTAAAACAACACTTGTTTAAATTAGATAACTAATGTGAGAATTATTGTTGTCTCTTTAGTGACAAAAATGTTTCAAACATTTTCAAGCATGCTTAGGACAACATTTGTCCTAAAATAACTCTTTGTCTAAATTAAGACAATTATTGTCTTAATTAAGACATTAGCTTAAATGTTATAAATTAACTTCATCATAAATGTATTCTAACTTAATGTGTATTGAATTCTCTAAAGCTAGGTGGAGAATTCGTTTGGACATAGGAATTTCAAGCTCCAATAAATTTGAGATTATTTTGAGCTTATTAAGATAATCTAATTTTATTATTAATAAAGTTATTTTACCAAAGACTCATAGGATTGCCCTGTTGATAATTCCTAAAATTATGAGAAGTCAATGTTGAACAATGATTTGTCCAATTTGCAAACCTAGTGTTTGTGAACCCTCATAGCTATCCATTGACATAAGGTAAAATTATCATTTTACCCCTTATGTCAATTTTATCCCTTGGTCTTAGATTTCATCCAATAAGCGACTAGATAATCTTTTAGGACTTTTCTAAAATTATCTTGAAATGATGAGTAACTAGTTCATCATTTCACTAAGCCCAGATGTCACTTGTCTTCATGAAACAACTAGAATTGATGTAACACTACGAATTCTATTTCTAGGATTTATGTTCCCAAATGTTCACTCATACTATGATCTCAACATACAGAGTCTTGACCAATGTCACACAATGGTCGTGCCCAAAGTATATCAAAAATCATAATAATCATGAACACAAGTTTATAATCCACCAAGATTTTGGTTCTACTATCAGCAAATGCAATGTGTGTGTGAGTTCAAGTTCAAAGCAATGGTATTAACTTGAACTTGAAATCTATTCCAATTTATTTAATATTGTCATTACCTAAAGTCTACTACTTCAATTATTTGATATTCATCATTCCTTTAAAAAATAATCACATTCTTTCTTTGGAGGTAATCCGACCATTACAGTCTTTATTGAATACAGTGACTAACTCTATTAAGTGAGTATGAATAATATTTTAGACTCATCCAAAAATACATATATCTATTTGCATAACCCTTATGCAAATGTATCTTGGTTTATTAGAATCTAGTAACTTTAATAGCTAGAAAATAAAGCTTATATAAATAAACTCTTGATTTATTAATATTAAAAATGTATTTACATCAAATTGTGGAATACAACTTACTTTTCAGGACAACCTATTCCTAACATAGATACCACTACTTGGTGGACAGAGTTAGAAATCTTTTATGGTAGGCTTTCCAAATCAGATGGATGATGGGGTTGAGACTTGGTGGTGGATGGCAACACCATATTTAATGTTCATTTTGTTGCATTTCATTGAGTCAGGGTGGGAAGCCACATACATGGCACTGCATTTGTCATCTGTATGCTTACTTTTGATACATACATACATATATATATATATATATATATATATATATATATATATATATATAGGTAGGCTAGATCCAGGTTTATGCCTAAACACTCATCCTCGTTAAGGGGAGTGAAATCTGAGGTGGCATTATCTTGTTCATCTTCTCTAATAGAGGTTGCTGTATCGGAGATAGTTTTAAGCTTTTGTGTGAATTCCTTATCAGAGGTAGCTGCTGTAAGGCTAGCTATAATCTGAGATTTGGTAGTCAAAAATTGGCTTTCCTTTTGGAGGATTGCTTTATTGACATGTTGTGTGTTGTTTGATAACCATTTATTAATGGCTTCTTTGTTTATAAGACAGAGATTAAACTCAATCCACCATTTTACACTAATGTCTCACCCTACCAAGGTTAAGGGAAAGGCAATTTGTTGACAAAGGTGTGTTGCTATGTCATAATCCAATAAATTCCAAAATTTTTAACAAATTGGAATAATCGATGGCCTTGAGGATATTTGGTTTTAGTTTTGAAAAATTAGTAAGATTCAAGGGCCTGTGGAGGCATGATGTATGTGGCTGATCGAAAGGTGTAAAACCATTCAATGAGCAATTGAAGGTAGAAGTAATTCCTTTTATGAACCAGATAAACCAAGAATGAGTGGTTGGTCGAACGAAGAGGGTGTTGAACCAGGTGTTTTGAAAATCTTGGTAGTTATAACCTTGAGGTTTAAACTTTCTGGTAAAACTTGTATAAGTATGGGGTCCTGTTACCCATTGAGAAGGATAGGATTTGGTTAATTTTTAGTTTTGAATAGGTAATCCTGTTAAAATTTTGTTCATCATAATGATGGGTTATGGTGGTGGAGTCAGTGAATACAAGTATGAACTCATAGAACTGTCTTATTTTGTCTACGTGTTTAGGCATGCAGTGCCAGTCTAGTGAGGCAAATACTCTCGAAACAATTTCTTGAACAAAGGTATTTTGGTGAGTCTTGTATTCTGGTTCCATGCAAAAAAGTGGAAGGTTAAGGTCTTTTCTGTAATACTCACCTATTCCTTTAGAGGATTGAGAGGTGGCTGGTTTGGTTTGGGTAGGAATTGTCTGGGCTGGTTTCTCCAAAGCTTGTTTATAAGTCAATGGAGTGAATTTGTTTTGTAAGGTTGGTCTAGTAGGAGGCCTTAGGCCTGAAGGTCTGGCAGTTGGCATGATCGGTGTTGCTGGTATGAGCAATTCACCATAGGTATCTCTTGTAACTTCTTTTCCTTTACCTTTACCTTTTGAAGTCGAGGACATGTTGTTGTATTTGGCGTCCCTGTAGGAATTCTCTTGTAAGAAAGTCTGGTAAAGCATTATGTTCTCCTTTGATATGTTGAATATCAAAATTAAAACAAGATAATATTGACTGCTATCTTGCAAAGATGTGTTTTGAAACAAGATTTTGAACATCTTTTTGTAAAAAAGATTTTGTTGCTCTGCAATCCTTTTGAGTAAAAAATTCTTGTAAAATATATCATCTTGAAATTTGGTAATACATAATACTATGGATAAAATCTCTTTTTTAATAGTAGAATATTTTTGTTGAGATTCAGTCCATGTTCTTGAATAATGATGAACAATTTATTCTTTGGTAGACTCGAGGAATACTTATTTAAGGACTCCTCCATAACCTAAATCAGACACGTCGGTTTTGACTATCATACTGGCTCTAGGGTCTAGTAATCCTAAACATGGTAAAGCTTTGACTTAACTCTTAAGGTCTTTGATTATATTGGTTATCTCTGTATTCCATGCTGGCATACTCTTTTTAAGTCTGTCAAACAAAGGTCTACAAGTGATTCTAACATTTGATATAAAATCAACTACGTAATTAAGACATCTTAAAAATCTTTGTAACTGAGTTTTGTCTTTGATCTCATCCGGGAATTTATCCGCGAATTCCATGGTTCGACTTATAAGGGTGATTGTTCCTTGATATATCTTGAACCCCAAAAACCTGACTTTGGTTTAGAATAGTTTCATCTTTTTGGCTGAAACTACTAGTACATTATCCTTAATAATCGTATAAAATTGATTAAGGTGTTTGAAATGTTGATCTATTGAATTAGAGAATACTAACACATTATCTAAGTATACTATAGTAAATTTGGTATAAGGATTAAAGATATCATTCCTGATATTTTGGTATTATGAAGGTGCATTTTTAAGGCCAAAAGGCATTACATTCCATTCATAATGCCTAAAGGATACTGTAAATGCTGTTTTATATTTATCTTTTTCTACTACCTATATTTGGTAGTATCCAGATTTCATGTCAAATTTTGAGAAAATGGAAGCATTCCAGATCCTACTGATAAGGTCTTTTTTGTTAGGAATTAGGTACCTGATCCATTTAAGGACTTTTTTTAGTGGTTTATAATTGATAACCATCCTGGGGGCTCCTCGTTCTATTTTAGCGTGATTCCTGACATAGAAAATTGGGCAACTCCAAGGAGATTTACTTGGTCGAATCAATTTTTTGTCTAAATATTCTTGTATTTCCTTTTTACAATATTCTAAGGTCTCTTCATTCATTTGAATGGTTTAAGCTTTTATTGGAATATTTTTTTCATTGAAGTTGTCTTCGTATGGTAGAGAAACTATATGTTTCTTTCTGGTCCAAAAGGCATTTGGGTGTTCTGGATAAATGTCATTTTCAAACTTATTTTGTAGTTGCTGTATTTTTTCTTGTATTTTAGGTATGTTAACCTATTCTTCAATTCTTTTGTGATGTATTTCTCATGTAAGAGATTTAATATGGTCTGTTTTCTTTGTTATTAGATTAATCTGGGAAATTGCTGTGTTTTGTAAAAGATTTAAATCTTTTAGATAAGATTTTTGAATATATTCGAATGTAATTTTTTTTCCTAAGGCTGTTGTGGTTATTCCTTCTGTTGTAACTTGGAAGGGATATATTGTAGTTAAAAAGGGTGTTCCTAAGATTATTGGTTCGTTTATGTTTTTTACTAAAATGAACGTAGTCTTGAAACATGTTTTGTTGTTTCAAATTTGAGCTTTGGTAAGTTTGTAGTTTATGTGTAGTTGCGTTCCATTAGCACTACATAAGGATTCTTTGGTCTTTTCATAGTATTGTGTAGGAATTAATCCTTCTTGTATGCAATTCATATCTGCTCCTGAGTCAAACAGGGCAATGGTTTCTAAAGTATATTCATTGTTGATTACTAGTCGTATTGGGAAGTACCATTTTTGTATTGTATTCTGGAAATAATGTTTATATAGTTTTGTTCAGATTCTTTTGAGTCTTGTTCTTTTTCTATAAGGATTTGATTTTGTTTTAATTTGCCAGATTCTGTTGGATCTAGTGTTTTGTTAGTTAAGTTAAATAATTGTAATTCTAGAGCCATGTCTTTTAGCTTTAGTTGTCTAACTTCATCTTTGATTTGTTTAAATTCTTCCTGTAAGTCTTGTATAGTTACTAGTTTTTCTTCAGGTTTAAACCTAGTTAAGATTTGTTGAAGATTGTAAGGTTCTAAAGTTTTTGGCTTTTGTTCTTCTTATTCTAAGGCTTCCTTAAGTTGAATAAGGTAGTCTCTTTTAATGTCTAGGTCTTTTATTTTGTCTATGATGTCTATTAGCAACTAGGCTTTATCCCTAGTTATGAAATTTATTGTAGATATTTTCATACAGTTGTCACAACTGCATATTCCTGGTTCAAAACAAATTTGTTGTTCATCTTCTGAATTGGAAGATGCTATATTTGTTTCTTCTTGAATGTTATTAATCTAGTCTTCACTTTCTCTATCAGATTCTTCTGTTTCAGAAGTTTGATAGCTTTCATCTATCATTACACTAATTAGACTTTGTTTATATTTGTCTTTTATGTCTAAGCTATTGATTTTCCTATTTATTTTGCAGGTTCATGAGGTATGTTTACCTTCCCGCACTTAAAACAAACTATATCTTTTCTGATATATTTGTCTTTAGAGTAAGGTTTCTTATGGGTGCTAGATATATGTTTTGAATATTTCTTGTATGATTTTATGTATTGTTTATCAGAGGGTTGATTCTGATGACGAGTTTTATGGTATCTTCTAAGTTTTTTGGTGCTAGAGGAAGGGGCTTGTATCTTCTCTATACCGTATTGTTGGCAAAATGTTCCTAATTTTTTCCTATTGTCTTTTAATTCAGAAAGTTTTGTATTGTAACTTTAAATCATTATAGATAGCTAACCCCTCTGTAGTGATAAAGTTAACAATTTGACCAAATGTAAGTTAATCATAAGGTATAGTATTGTTGCACTGCTTCCTAATGGCCTCTCTAACCTTTTCGGCAAAGAGTTTTGGTAAGCCAGCAATGAATTTTTCTTTCCAGCAATCTGCGTTGCAATCAGTTCTGGCGTAGAGTTTGGTAAGGAACATATCTTTGTACCACCTAAAGTCTGTCATGGTTGGACAGTTTAGGCTAATTAGCTGTTCAACTATTATATTTTAAAATGTTAAAGGATCTCTAGTAAAATGTTTGGTTAAGGTATAGATTAAGGTTGCTACAGCATCTGGGACAATTGTTGGGGTTGTCCTTCAGTTTGAACTTCTTGTTTAACTGCTGTTAGGATCATTTATTTTTCTTCAGCTAATAGGAAGTTATCCCACCATCCTTTAAGTTGTCCAGTAAATCCTGTGGCTAACATTTGGATTATTTATGGTTTTTGGTTTCCTTTGACCTTATAGGCTGTTGCAGCCATGGTTATGTTTTGTATTACATTCAAGATATGGTGTTCACTAGCTCCATCTATGTTCCATTCTACAACGGAATCTCCTGAATAACTACTTTCAATGAAAGAGTTTCTCTCTTCGTATTGTGTATTAGGAAACGTCGGTCTCCTATAGTAATTTCTAGTGTCAGGTATTGGTGCATGTTGACTTGAAGTTTTATAATGTATTCGATTAATGTTTTCTGTCTCATCAAATTGTGAGATGGTGTTTATGGTTGGGTTGCTAGTGCTAGCGTTTAAAGGTAAGTTTTTTAATTTTTGTGTAATTTCTTCAACTAATTTGTCTGTAATGTCTTGTTTTCCTAATTTAATTTTTTTACTGTCTTCAAGTGATATGTTCTTATTTTTGTAAACAGGTCTTTGAGGATCTATGTGTTGATAGTTTCCTCTTCTAATGTTGGTTTCTACATTTTTTGTATTAATTTGAGTTCTTACTCTATCAAGCTATTTGGCTATGGTAGAGAGTATTTGGTTTGAATAATTGTTTTGCCATTGAACATTTTTAATATAATTTCTTTTGGGTGTTGTACTAAGGGTTGAGGTGATGGTTTTGAAAGGAGAGGCTTCTACATCAATTCCTTCCTTTGTTTTGACTTTAATTGCTTCTAGAGGATGATGTATTCCTTCTATCTTTGTATTGTCTATTTTATTCCAAGTATGTGTAACTTTGAAATTTACATTTATTGTAGGAATAAATGGGTTTGGAATATTATTTTCCCTTGTAAATATATTAAACCACTAAAAGAAATAAAGATTTTCTCTTAATTATTTGC
The DNA here is from genome assembly GCA_034509205.1 of Ceratonia siliqua. NCBI lineage: Eukaryota > Viridiplantae > Streptophyta > Magnoliopsida > Fabales > Fabaceae > Ceratonia > Ceratonia siliqua. The sequence goes on along the minus strand of JASKGM010080041.1, from coordinate 4,449 downwards.
AATCGTTGTAAAATTGTTATAACCATTATTGTCTTTGTTCCTCTGTAAAGATACTAGAGAAATACAATTTTTCTCTGATCTTTGTTTTGGTCTAATAAGAAATGTTTTCTTATGTAATCTTTGTCTATTTCAAAGTCTTTGGTAATTACCATGACTTAAGATCTTGTAGGTGAGAGGTTTGGTGATTCTTCTTGATAAATTGGTTTTGGTATGTTTGGTCTAAAGTTTACACCTGCTAGGTTGAAGTGCATTGTAGGATTCTCATAACTAACTGAGTATCTTGTTGTTTAGGATGTATTTTTAGGTTCAGTTATTCTTAAAGATGAGGTTCTTCTCATTTTAAGAGTAATATTACTATTATGGTCTTCTATTATTTCTGAAATTTCTATTGTTTCTTACCTTTTTGGGGAGGAAATGTCTTCAAATTTCCAGTCCTCTGGAAGTTTAGCTAACATCTCTTCATGTCTAATTGGTTTAGGTGTTACTACTTTAGTTTTGTCTAAATTGGCTTCTATAATTATTGTCTCATTTCTACTGGAAATTCTTTTGACTCCTACTTTAAATAGGTTGTTCAAAATTTTGTATTGGATTCTATAGACGATTTCTATGTCTTCAGATCCTTCTTTGAATTTTTGTACTATGTTGGTGTTGAGTACTAAGGCCGTTTTGACATATTTATTTCTCAAATTAATTTCATAATTTGGGAAACAATTAAAATATATAGGGCCATTAGCTATGTTGGATTCTAGACAGGCCATGATTGAGTCATCAAAACTCAAGGCTTTTGTATCTCGTAAGAGAAGAAGTATAGGTTGATTTACTCTTATTCTTCTAAGAGGTTTGATGGTAACTTGTATTGATCCTATATGAAGGAATTTGTATCCATCCCTAATGTGTTGATATATTAGCTTAGAGTCTAATAGGTATAATTTGTCATGTTGTTTTCCTATAGATCTTGTAGTTTCTACAGTTTTGTAGACACTATTTTCTAAGAAATGAAAGTAAGATAGTTTGAGTATCTCCTTGAATTGTATGGTAGGTAAGGTCCAAGAAACTAAGTTTTGCTCAGTTTCTTGTATAGAGAGAGTCTATTGTCTACTATTTTCTGGTATATCTTCTTCATTTTCTATTTGGTCTGTCATCCTAAGTATGGTATGATTACCTCTACTAGAGAGTCTTCTAAAGATACTGTTCATAGTTAGGTATAGATAGTACTCTATCTAAATTAAATTCTATTTAAATTTTAGCAACACCACCTCCACAGCAGGACCACCCAAACTCTCACCTGGGCTCTAATGGGCTGACCAACACTGTGTTCAAAGGCTGACCAACACTAAGTTCGTTTAAAACTTAACTCTTTAGAGACTTATCTAAAAATAACTAATCATAATCCCTCTACAGGACACTAAAGAAACTGGCTCTGACACCAAAAATTTCGTCCAGTTCCAGGACAAGGGATTTCGAGACCACCAAGGCTGACCGGCGAACTCACTGCCCAACTTGGGGACTTATTGGTTGGACCACCTGGTTGACCAACAAATTCACACCTCATGGTGCTACCCCAAATAAAATTTCAGAAAATGGGTTTTCTTTTGAGATGTGTTTATTATTTGTTCCTTCATGCATTAATCACATATATACGCTAGTAGAATATGGGTTTCTAAGGAACCTTAGCCTACGTCAGTCACGTACCCGTTGGGTTATGACATTCACTTGTAAGCAACGTATGTATTTATTTATGGTTTAATGAAACTATTTCTTTAATTGTCCTTTCCTATGCTGGTGGATAAGTAGCCTTAATAACCTTCCACATTAGCCCCTTGACATATGTGCTAGGAAATCTCTTCTTAAAGTTGTTATAAAGATGCCTCAAGTAAAAGCGATGTTCTTCCTTTGTAGTAATTCATCAAATGTAGGTAGAAGTCCCTACAATAGCATAAGAGCTAAGATGTGATCTGCAATATTGCAAGCTCTTGGGGTCCACAAGACTTGTACTTCATCAAAAGCAACACAATAAGCATGAAAGTCTTGTAGAAGTGGACTTAGGACAAGTTTTCTCTTCTTCCTCTTAGGCCATCACAGACAAGCTTATAGTTGCTTTCTACACAAAGTTTGCTGAGACCCAAACATTGTGCAAAAAGCAAACAGTCATCATTTCATAGCACATAGCTAATCACCCCCTCCATCATCCAGCATAGTGTTGGATCAAGTTGTTTATCCTAAATATTTACGGTTCAAGCATGAGCTTTAAAATTTTTAAAAACATTCAAGCTTGCAAATAGGTGGAAACAAAACACATAGGCAAATAACTCACAGCTAGAAAGAGAAGTAAAATAGACAAGAATTTCACATACCTCTTGTAGTTACTTTAATTTTGTAATATACTTCTTAACCAAGCATGTTGACTGCCTATTCTTTGGGAAGCATCAATCCACGGAACCTACGGTGAATAGGCTTAGTGATTGGAATAAACAAAATATGAAAGAAAATAATTGATAACTTTTAAAGTAAATTAGAAAGTCTTCCCCTTTATTCCTCTTAGTATGGCATGAAGAACTCTATAATAGCACACCAAAGAATTTTCTATTCTCGTTCTCAAATATTCCTTGTATGGCCACAAGAGAGAGATGTTGCATATATATAGTATGCTAACCATAGGCCATGTGAGAGCATTTGAGTGTAATTCAAAAACTCAATCCCTAACCATTAGGGATTCACATGCCTACTAATGAAAAATATTAAATAATCAAATAATCAAATTATTTATTAATTAATAATCATATTATTACTTTTAATAATAGATTTTATTTAATAATTAAATAAAACATGTGTGAATTTTTATTTGATCATGCTTGAATTAAAAATTCAAATAAATGAATTTTTCTTAATTAAATCCCTTTAACTTAGTTTCCTAGTGAATATAGGTTACGTAAGAAATTAAAACTCTTTTAATTTTTAACCTTTATTCACTTAGATAATTAGAATAATTAGAAAGGAATATATTTGACTATGTTAAAGACTAATTCTCCTTCTGTGGTTGTACACCTCTCCATCACATAGGGAGGAGGTTATTTCACAAGTTTGAACAATTCAAACTTTACAACAACATTAGGATAAATAATTAATTAAATTAATTTTATCTTAATAAGATGTTATAGTCAAAATTTCTAATTAAATGAAGATTTAATTTAATTTTAATTAACTTCTTCAAATTAAATATTTAAACAATTCAAATATTAATTTAAAGTAATTAAACCAAAAATAATTATAAGATAAAGGTTGTCTAAATTGAGACAATACTTGTCTTAATTAAGACAAATATTTGTCTTAAAATTTCATTGTCTAATTAAGACAACACTTGTTTAAATTAAACAACCGTGAGAATTATGTTTGTCTCTTTGATGACAAAAATGCTTATCACATTTTCAAGAATGATTAGCGCAATATTTGTCCTAAAATAACTCTTTGTCTAAAGTAAGACAATTCTTGTATAATAAAGACATTAGCTAAAATGCTACCAATTAACTTCTTCTTAAATCTATTCCAACTTAATGTAAATTAAATTCTCGAAAGCTAGGTGGGGAATCCATTTGGACATACGAATTTCAAGCTCCAATAAATTTGGGATTATTTTAATTTCAATAAGAAAATCCAATTTTATTAATCATGAAGTCATTTCATCAAAGACTTATGATTGCACTCTTAATAATTCCTAAAATTACGAGAAGTCAATGTTGAACATTAATTTTCCAATTTGAAAATCTAGTGTTTGTGAACCTTCGTAGCCATCCATTGACACAAGGTAAAATTATTGTTTTACTCCTCATGTCAATTGTGTCCCCTGTTCTAAAATTTCGTCAATTAATTGACCTATTGATCTTTTAGAACTTTTTTAAAATTATCTAGAAAAAATGAGTAGCTAATTCATTATTTCACTAAACCCAGAAATGTCACTTGTCTTCCTGAAATCACTAGAAGTAGTGTAATGTTACGAACTCCATTTCTTGGATTTATGTTCCTATATGTTTTTCACTCTCACTATGATCCCAACATACAAAGTTTTAACGAATGTCACACAAATGTATCTTAGTTTATTAGAATCTAAAAACCTTAATAACTAGAAAATAAAGCTTACATAAATGAATTTTTTATTTATTAATATTAAAATATATTTACATTAAATTGAGAATACGACTTGGTCAGGGCAACCTATTCCCAACACATAGCAGTGTCAACATTAGCTTTACAGAAAGAAATTTTTGCTTTGCTCCATTTCATGACATTGTGGATCATGACCCTTCGATGTTGTGTCTGCATTTCCAATTGCACATACTCATAAAACTCAAAGCTCATCAATTTTCTATTTAAGCTGTGATAACTGCCGAGGCTACCAAATTATCTTATCTTTATCCAATCTACCAGCATAACACTAACTGTAGTATGTGGTAA